>RJWJ010038413.1:0-15007 GCA_004363605.1 Indri indri
ATTTTTTCTATTTTTGGTAGAGATAGGGTCTCACTCTCTCTCAGGCTGGTCTGGAACTCCTGACTTCAGGCAATCCTCCTACCCCGGCATCCCAGAGTGTTAGGATTACAGGCATGAACCACTGCACCCGGCCTATAGATGATAAAATTGAAGCCAGAAGAATTCAGGGACTTGCCAAACAATTATTCAATGAGGAAGTCAGGACAGACTTCTGACTCCCAGTTTCCTGCTCTTAAAGATCTGATATTTATAAAATATAAAATGTTGGCTTCAATAACTCGAGAAGATAGTTCCACAATTCTGGGATATTTAAGTACTTCTTTTTGTTAAAATTGGCCTTATTGAGGTATAGTTTATGAGCCATAACTTATATCTATTTTAATTATACATTTCTATGAGTTTTGAAAATGTGGACGTATGCGCAGCCACCATAAAGAGGTATAGAGCATTTCCCCACTCATGAAAACGTTTCCTCAGACCCCTTTGCAGTCAATCCCACTCCACATACTGGGCCCAAGTGACTGCTCATTTGCCTTCTGCCACTGTAGAATAGTTTTGCTTGTTTCAGAGTTTCCTATAAATAGAAGCATTTGGTATGTTCTCCTTGTCTAGCTCTTTTCACCTAGCATATTTTTTGAGATTCATTCATGTCATTGCTTATATCAATAGTTCATTTTTTAATTAGCAAAACTCTAGACTTTATTTGGATTTCACAAGTTTTTCCATTACAATCAACTGAACTTCTTGCCTATCTCTATTGACACAGGAAAAAAAAAAGAATAAAATCAACTGATCACTATAAGGATCAATTGGGAGGATAAATAAACTGCACTGGTTTAGTAGACAGCATATTTATGGAGTCAGACAAATGTAATTTGAACTGATATTAATTCTTATTGTAATTTACACTGGCTGCGCGTGACCTTAGGGACTTTATTAACTCCCAAGATCTTTAGATTCCTCATCTGTGAAGTAAAGATGATAATCCACAGCTCAGAGTTGGTGTTCAGATTAATGAGATAATATGTATGCATGTTTAACTTATAGCAAGAATTCAATAAATGATAGGTAAATAAAATCCTAAAATAAGGAGAAAATACAGTAGACTACATAAACTTGACATGAGACACTAAGAACCCACAAAAGATAAAACTAATAGAATTGAAGACATTCATTCATTCAATCAACAAATATTTATTAAATGACACTTTGTGCCAGCAACTGGTGCTAGGGATTCAGTATTGTCTCTACAAAACTTACATGCTAACATGAAACAGAAAATATATTTTATGTGTGGAGGATCAGGTGGTGATGAGTACAATGAAGAAAAAATAAAGCAAGCAGGTTAAAGAGACAGTGGTAGATGATGCTATATTACATTACATAGATAAGGAAAACTTACACGTGGTGACAGCTGCACACTAAATATCTGTCTGAATGAATTAAGGAAGCAAGTTATGGTTTAGGTGAAAGCATTCAAATTAAAGATAAAAGCATATAAAAATGCCCCAAGGCTGGTGAGTTTAGTATGTTTGGACAGCAAAGGCAAGGAGTCCTTCAGTGTCAAAGTAGAGAAAACAATAGAAACAGTCACAGGAAATGAGACGGAGAAGTAACAAAAGGCCCATCTGTGTAAAGCTATACAGACACTGGAAAGATTTTAAATTTTATTCTAAGTACAATGAGTCACAATGGATTGTGTTCAGCAGGAGAATGACATGACCTGATTTACGTTTTAAAGGACAACCCATGTCTTTCATTTCTAACAAGATAACAGAAGAGATATAAAGAGAAATACATCTAGGTATAACACACTATGATTTTTAACCTGGATGCAAAGTAAAGGAAATCCACAAATGTCAGAAATAATAAAAATCTATACTTTGAACTTTGGAACTGCACTTGCCCTGTAATTGTCTCCCCTTCTCTGGTAGGTTAGAGCAGGGTTTTAATAAGCTGAGTGCACTAAGGACAGCACAAAAAATTGCGGAAGTCTGATTGAAGTTAACCAAGAACATTGAAGGCCCAAAAGTGTAGCACACTCAATAGGTGAGCCAGAAAATAAAGTCTCAAAACAGGAGACTACTGAGGCAAGACCAACACTTGAATTTGACTCTGGGTATTGTGGCAACAACAATAACAACAAAAATTACTCATTGAGATTACAAGTTCACATCCACCAGGTCTGACTCTGGTTCCATGCTAGACAAACAGCCCAAAAAAGTACAAAAAAAAAGTTCACCTATCTTTCATATACACTTTTCTATTCAATAATTATAATAATCCTGTGAAGTAGATAAGTTAGGTATTGTTTCAGCATTTTTCAGGTGAGGAAATAGAAGAAAGAGGTTATTATTAATCTAATGTCAATGTAACCTAGCTGGTAGAGTTGCACGGCTGTGGGCTCAGGACATTTCCATAGCCATATGTCTTATCAATCTGGTACGTACCCTATTGTCTCCCTGCATCCTTGCTCAGGCCTGTGTCCAGTCAAAGGCATTTTCACCCATAATAAATGTCTCCTGTTTCAGCGTTAGCTCCCTTCTGAGAATGCGACTAAACTCCATTGCCTACTTCTATACAAACTTAGCAAACTAATGTGAATTGTACTCCAGTTTGAATAGTCATTAATTTTAAGGCCTTCATTTATGAAAAAGTGATGCATTAACTGTATTTTCAAGTCTATACTTTCTCAATACCACATTCTAAGTTTATTTACAAAGAGATAAATTGGCCAGTATGTCAGAAACAAGGATAGGAAAAAAATCTTGTTTTTCATTATAAGGTGTTAAAATTTAGCAGAGGTAACGTTATAATAGGAAGATATCAGAAGCGGGTGGAGAAGGCAAGCTAGTGTTTCTCCTGAAAATCATCAGAATGTCGCCCTCTCCATGTTCTCACAATGAAATGTGAGCATCTGCAAGTGAAGCTTATATGATGCAGATTCATAAAGCAGGGTTTGTCAGCCTTTCACTCCCTACCATAGCATTTTCTTGTGCTTTTAAAACATACGTCATACATACACGTTAATTAAAATTACTCAGTGTGCAATTGAGTAAGAAATTTTCATTTTAAGCTTTGTTATTTCTATTTCTGACTTAAAAAATGCACTAAATCAACCAATGAGGAGAAATAATAAATTCCCAGTAAGGTCTTACGATATGAGCCATGCTATCTCTCCTGTGAAGTTAATTATTTTGCTTTTTGGCTGAATTCTCAGCCCCTTTTCTAATCTCCCATATAAATTTCCTTCACTTTCTCCCCAAGACAGCATTACATTTTCCTGAACCACAATAAGCTCTTACACATTTTATAAAGTATTATCATCCCAGGGGAATTAACTCTCCTCTCAGAAAATCATTGAAAATAGAGAAGGAAAAGGATGTTGATTATCCTTCTCTTTTGGTGGTGGTAGCAATTTTTCCCCATTAAATAGGAGTGATACAAAGAACAAAATTCAGGTACTGCTTGCCAGGCAAATCAACCCACAGGAAATTATATAGTAAATTAAATAGTAACATCTAAGCTTCGTGTGTTTATATATGAAAAGTATATCAGCCTAAGTGAGTCGAAATGGCTTATCACCAAGGCAATATATTTATTTAAAAATACTAAGTGGAGAAATTGAAAAAGCAGAGCATTTTGATAAAGATGAAATTTCCCTCTTTTAAAAGTTATTATCAACTGATTGTCCAAACTCATTCCCTACTAGCAATCTTTTCTTCAGCCTCAATTTTCTCATGTATCATTGCTCTCAGCAATATATAGCACAGTGAGAAAAAGTGTATGCCTAGAAGAGAAAAATGCTCAAGACAGAAGGGAATCAGGGAAGGTGTGAAATCACAGAGAGCAATTAAATGGAAATTTTAAAAATGTTCAAAATCCAATGACTTAATGTTTGGAGACACGAAATAAATGAAAATGAAAAAATGTCCCAAGCATGAAAGTGGACATATCAAAATTACTTTGTCAAAATGCCATGCATCTATCAATAGTTGAATTTGCAAATAAATAGTTGCAAATGTTTGCAAATAGAATCTGATAGGGAAATCTGCAGATAAAATAGATGATTGCAACTGAGTACAACATGAATGGATCTTAGGAAAACAATTTTGAGTGGCGAAATAATTGTAGAAGAATATATGTATTCTTCAATGCAATACAATCACATATAACTCAACAAACTGTTAATCTAAACAATATGTTGTTTAGTATATAAACATAAAATTAAGCTATATAGAAAAACAAGAGAATAATAAATCCAAAATTCATTATGGTGGTTATATCTGAGGGTGACTTAGATAGGGCAAGGCCTCAGAGAGGAGCACAGGTTCACTTTTTCATAAATGAAGGCCTTAAAATTAATGAATATTCAAACTGGAGCCCAATTTACATTAGTTTGCTAAGCTTGTACAGAAGTAAGCAATGGAGTTGCCTCCTTCTCAGGGGGAAGCTAATGCTGAAACAGGAAGGAGACATTTATTATGGGTGAAAATGCCTTTGACTAGACACAGGTCTGAGCAAGGATACAGAGAGACAGTAGGGTGCAAAGGAATAGATTTTTTTCTAAGTTAAGTGGCAGGTCTATGAGTGCTCACCATACGTTATTTTTAAATTCCTCCATATATTTTATAAATATCCTCCAGATTTAATTTATGGGCTTCACACTTATGGATCTGGACTTTAAGAGGGATGGCTAAGATACTTCCAGAGATTATTTGCTGAAATAGTGCCCATCACAAGGAGGTAACCCAGAAATGGGAATTCTACTGAATTCTGGGAAAGCCAGAAGGTCAGAAATTCCTAGGGAAAAAGCCAAGTCCTAGTTTAGACAGTTATTTTTAATAGTTTATATTCAATTGACACTGTTATTATTTTTAAATGAACATTTTCTACAAATTCATATTTTATAGCACAATAAAATTGAATAACCTCTTTCTTGACCTATATAAAGTTAGGAATATGCTAGGAAATCTCTAGTTTCATGTGCTAATCATAGATTTATCAGAAACAAGTGTTTTGTGATGAACACTCAAACCAAACACATAGAACTGACAAATGAAAATGCATATGTTCCTATTTTAGAAATCAATCTCAGATGAAGTTCTTTTTTTGTTTTAGCTGAATATTCTGAGTTGCTTCTGATGGAAGATGATTTAAACATATATCTAAATTTCAGGTTACTTATCATGAAACTGCTATCAAATATACCTCAAGTATTCAACAATATTGAAGAAAATTTAATCTTTTGGATATTGGGAGAGAAAAACTCCTCAATAACATACTTCATATGTAATGTTTTTATATACAAATTAAAATATAATGTTTATCCTAGATTAGAATTTTCATAAATTCTCAAAGCAATTTCAAAAGAATTAAAAAAGGAAGACAAACTCTAGTTTCATATTGGTTAATTTACTTTATATAGGTGCAGTTGATTAGAGGCAATAAATGTGAGGGAAAGAGATTATCAATTTCTGAGGGATTGAAGAGAAATTTTTAAAGATATACAAGGGATTTTTAAAATGTTCATGGAAAATGTTTATTATGAAAAAACTGCGAGGATTTCAAAAAATTTTTGAACCAAAATAAACTTGTACTAATTTGTTATAACATATAGGAATAGGATCTAGTTTGAGGAACTAAGAAGTAGAAGGCATCAGTTTGAAAAGAGCCCCTATCAGAGGAACATGAATTGGGCTAAAATTGAAGCAAGAGCAAACATCAAATTTATGGTGAAGCTTGAGTGGAAGAATGGGAGAATGCCCCCAAAGAAGTCAGCAGTTTACAAATGAATAACTGTTTTTAAGAAGGGATGAAATCATGTTGCAGATGAAGCCCACAATGGCAAACCATCCACATCAGTTTGTGAGAAAACAATTAATTTTGCTCAAGCTTTAATTGAATAGGACCAACAGTTAATAGCAGAAACAATAGTCAACACCATAGATATCTGGACTGGTTCAGCTTACACAATTCTGACTAAAAAATTAAAGGTAAGTAAACTTTCCTCAATGGATACCCAAACTGTTCCACCCAGATCAGCTGCAGATAAGAGCATTGCTTTCAATGAAAATTTTAAAGAAGTGAGATCAAGATCCTGAAGCGTTTCTTCAGAGAATTGTAACAGAAGATGAAACATGGCTTTACCAGTACAATCCTGAAGACAAAGCATAACCAAAGCAATGTTTCCCAAGGGGTGGAAGTGGTCCGGCCAAAGCAAAAACGTATTTTTCAAGAGCAAGGGTCATGGCAACAGTTTTTTGTGATGCTCAAGAAATTTTGCTTGTTGACCTTCTACAGGGCCAAAGAATGATTACATCTGCTTATCATGAGAGTGTTTTGAGAAGGTTAGGCAAAGTTTTAGCAGAAAAGTATCTGGGAAAGCTTCGCCAGAGAGGCCTCCTCTACCGCAACAATATTCCTGCTTATTCCTGTCATCAAACAAAGATGATTTTGTGACAGTTTTAATGGGAAATCAGTAGGCATTCCCCTTACAGTCTTGATTTGGCTCCTTCTGACTTCTTTTTGTTTTCTAATCTTAAAAAAAATCTTTAAAGGGCATCCAGTTTTCCTCAGCTAATAATGTAAAAAAGACATTGATTGAGGGTTAAATTCCAAGGACTTTCAGTTCTTTATGGATGGACTAAATGGCTGGTATCATTGCTTATAAAATTGTTTAAACTTAATGGACCTTATGTTGAGAAATAAATTTTATATTTTTATTTTGATCTTTTAATTCATTTTCAATGAACTTTTTGGAGTTGCCATTTGTGTGTATATATACATATGTACATATATATATATATATACACACACATGAAAATCAAAGCAAAAATCACAGAATCTTGAGGGTAATAAGTCAAATTAAAAAGTCCAAAATATTATTCCATTATTATAAAGCATACAATATTCTGACTCCAATGAATGAATGGGGAGTGTGATTGGAATGGAAGAGTCTACATTATATATTATATTGATGTATACATGTATATATGCGACATTATCACATACTGCAATAATTAGCTAAAAGTCTTTGCCTTTACAAAGCCAACACAATTTCAATCATTTTTAACTTTTTTTGCTGACTCACAAGTCCACCTTGATACCAATCATTGTTGCTGGTCTTTGGGGCACCACCCCAAT
Source organism: Indri indri (assembly GCA_004363605.1). NCBI lineage: Eukaryota > Metazoa > Chordata > Mammalia > Primates > Indriidae > Indri > Indri indri. The sequence continues at coordinate 7,147 of RJWJ010038413.1, forward strand.
TCTTCCTGCCTTTCAGAGACCCTTTTAACACACGGACCAAATCCTGTGTATCAAACGCAAAAGCCATATCATTCAGAGGGGTACACTTCACATGAGAAGAGCTACCAGTTGGGAGAAGCAACAAAGGGATATGTAATTTCTACTAAAATCTATGTTACATACTTTATTAAGAAGGGAAACCCCAGAAGTCTGGAAGGAAAATACTGGTCTAGAATCCTAAAATGTTTCCCCAGAACAATCCAAGTCCTGGGTGAATGCTATGGTCAACCTGGATATCTAGGACTGTAGAAGAAAAGCTCTAGGCCAAAGTTTAAGATTCTGAACCTGAAAGAAATACATAGGAGTGTCCTAATCCTGCTAGTATCCATATCTCCTAGACTTCTGGTTGCTCTTTAAACAATGGAATCCTCAAAGATAATGAAAAAGGTTGAGGATGAGACAAGCCAATGATGTTTGGTGGCCCTTCAGGTATATCAGGTTTCAGTGCTGATCCACTAAGAAGTTTGGTCCTAAAAATGTAAGAATTGTTACAACTAAGAATACCAATGAGGACCATCCAGGCTTTATTGTAAACATAACATCATCTACTTCTTTGTATTGCTTTCATTGGCTGTATGAAAGTATCCAGAAATATTTTTCTTTCAACAAAATATGCGTAATATATTTTTTTATATCTTTGTATAGAACGTGTGGTTTTCTAGTTAAGAAAACATTAATTACGCCCATCAGTATTTTGAGCAACCTCTTTTTGTTAACATAATATTTGACATAATATTATGCATCTGTAAATTCATTTCATTAAATGCCAAAGCAGAGATTTCTAGAATTTCCATGTAATTGTTGTTATATTACACAAATATCTCTTTATTATTGATAAAAACTCTAAAAATTACATATTAACAAACATGAAAACACAGAGCAGGAATGAAAAAATGGATTCAATATTTTAATTCCTGCCTTACTCAGTCACCAAGTGAGGCCCTACTGTTTCTCTGAAAGAACATTTTAAGCAAGGAAAAAAATAGAGCTGCAATACCAACGAAAATCTGTCTGAGTGTTTGGAAAGAGTAGAAGTCACTCCAAAAACTTCCTTCTGGGTTATAGCACCTGTAATGCCACTGACATGCTTTAAGTCTAACAATTCTGCCAACTGACAGTTGAATGTTAAAGGTATAATGATGTTATCTTCAAAAGCGTTGTACTTGACTACTTATGGTCATATATTTCTCATTAAATTAGGATGACTTCCACTTACAGCTAGCAGGAGGTACTCTCAAAATGTACATAGAGAGAAAGTAGAAAGTGCCTGGTGGTGGGTATTCAAGTAGTGTGTGGGGTGTGTGTGTGAGGATGAGTGAATGAATCCCTGACCTGCCTCTAATGCTGTGGTTGGGGATGTGTGGATAACATTAGGACACATAGGCACACTTCTGACACTTGCCTACTCTCAGCACACTGGGTAGAAGTAGAACAAAATCAGAAAATGATGAGCTAGATCACCTGTCTTTATTCACAGCCTACGTGCTCAAATGTATCTTTTTAAGAAGAAACAGTAAGAGCTGCAATGTTGGTCAAATACCTTTGAAAATAATCGTCATAGAGAAAGGGTTTGAAAATACAGTGCAAAGGGATAAATTGCTGGTTGTACTATAAAAACCCTTGTTCCAAAAGTATCTATATCAAAATATCTATGAAAGGGATTCAGAACAAAGATTCCATAGAGTTAGCCTATAGTAATTTGAAACTTAACTGTGAAGTGATTCTGATGTATATAGCACATTAACCTGCAAGACAAAATGTATTTTGTTTCCTCTTTTAAAAAGTCATTTTAAATATTTGGCTCACCCCACTACAGAGAATAGTTACTGGGAATGCATAAGTTACTGTTTAATAGGTACATAATTTTACAATCAGTCCCAGCCATCTGCTCCCTCCTTTAATTATGAATTCAAGAAGGACATAATTCACTACACATGGTACAAAAGGCTGATGGAAAAGATTCAAGTATTATCTGTAGATTCTTTCTAAAATATTTCTGTTCAAGATAACACAGTTCTCAGACTTAAACCACAAATAAGGAAAATTATTAGCTCAGCTTTGAAAAACAATAAATGCTTCTAAAAGAACATTGAAATTGATAAGAAAAGAAGATTTTTATTAGATCCATATTTTTGGTCTCCAACTGGCAAAACATTTTTTAATATCAAAATGTGTGACTATAAGCGTGATTTGAATGCTGTTTTCAGTTGGGATTTCTTTTTTCTTCCTTTCTTTCTTTTTAATGTTTTTAAGGGAGAAGGGATGCCGGGAAACCCTTCTCCATTTGTTTCGCACTATTTCCCGAGTGTGAAATTGACGAAGTCGTACAAAGCTAATGACAGGGAAATATGGGAATTAACAACACAGGAAGAATACTTTTGAGCTTTTATTTTGACTAAGATAAATATTTACTGCTTTGTCTTACCTTTCATTTGTCATGGAGACAGTACAGCTTATACTATAAACTCTCACAGGAGGGATTCATTGTCTTTAATACAGGGTGATAACAATCCATACATACATATCTCCAAGATCCTCCTCAGCTTGTAGGGGGAATGGCTGATGAATGGAAGGAAATAAAGCCTCATAGAACAAACTGAAGAGAATGGCTTTCCTTTTTTGTGGGCAACATCAGAAATAGGTTTACTGAGCCAATTCCCAAAACAGGACAGCATTTATATACTTTCGGCACCACACTTTGAAGAATTTCACACTTCCATTCTCAAAATTAAGAAAAGTACCACAGAATCTTATATTGTGCATTTTCTTTACATTTCAATCAATAAGGATCACATTTCTCAAATAGGGGTAAGAATAGGAAGGGAGAATCAACATAGTTTTTTAAAGGCTACACAAAGAAATCTCTTCTATTCTTCTACATGTTTTATCACAGAAAAGAGAAGGTTAGCAGAGTTTTTTGCCAGTGCCACACTCTGTGAGCTAAATTTTCAAAAGAAATGGCCTCCAATTGAGACTGCTAACCTCAGAATGCAGATTTACATCAGTGCTGCCGTGCACACATCCAGGAAGGGAATCCTAAGTAGTTTTCACTTACTGTCTTTCTCTTCGGTAAATATAAATCTCATTGACTTCTTGTTAGCCAAGTAAACAGACAAAACACATTTAATGTTATAAGCTTTAGAGGACACAAAGGAAGGGTAAGGTGTCCTCCATTTTGTTTACTGTGAGATAATAAGGACTGTAGTTTCTTCAAAATGTTCCTCGTTTATCATGATGAATGGAAGAGAAATATCATTTAAACAATAATAAAATTTTGGCCTCACAAACTGAACAATTTTCAAAATATAAAAATATTCACTGTAAGAAGAATGTGGCTAAGTGTACATATAAGAATAACATCTATTGGATGTCTGGCAGGGGGGAGGGGGAGGAGGGGACAGGTATATGCATACACAAAGAGTGCAGTGTGCACCATCCGAGAGATGGACACGCTTGAAACTCAGACTCGCAGGGCGGGGCGGGGCCGGGGGGGCAAGGGCAACATAGGTAACCTAAACATCTGTACCCCCATAATATGCTGAAATAAAAAAAAAAGAAGAATGTGGCAAAAAACGGACACTGGTACTTACGTGTACAAACACTTCTGGTAGAGGAGCATATTGATTCATTTTGTCTAGACAGCAACTTTGCAGAATGTCTCAAGAGCCTGTTAATAAATTTAATTCCTTTTGACTCAGTAATCTCACTTTGAAGATTCTGTCCTAAAAGGAAAACAATCTGATGTTCTACCAATATATATGTTATAGGAAAGTCTGGAAGCAATATAAGCATTCAACAAAGCGAGTGATCAAATGCATTATGAAGCATCCTTACACGCACTATTATGTAGCCAGTAAAATCATGTTTTCCAAAAGTATTTAAGGATTTAGTTATGTGCTCATGAAGAAAATATTAAGAAGATGGGATATAACTATGTAGCACACATCTATACATGTATCTTCACACATATTTTACCTATATATGTATTTATGAATATATTGTATTCTATTCTTTTCTAAATATATTTCTATTTAGAAAATATATTTTCTAAATATATGTGAAACATTATAGAAACATTACCAGTACACGTATGTTAAATAATGTATTAATTATAACACATTATATATATAAACGTATATTTGAATTAGTTAAAAATACTCCCAATATTATTAGTGGTGTTTCAGGACGGTAGCATTACAAATATAGGTGAATTTTATTTGTTTTCAATGTTTTTTTGTAATTTCCTCTATTTTTATAATTAGGTGTCATTTTTTTCAGATCAAAACAATAAATGTAAAAAATTTCTGACTTAGTCAACTGGAGTTAAGCCACCATCTCTCATAGTTTAGATCACAGTAATTTCATAACTTGGAATAACCCAGTTAGCACCTCCAATTGAAAAGGACTGGCTCCCAAAACTAGAATTTCCTGCAGCAATGAGGCAGGCAGTAGGGAGTACAGATTTGGATAAAGTTCAGAAAAAAAATCTAGTCTAGCAAACACGACACTATACCTAGAGACTAACACTAACCACAAGAGAGCACCCTGACAGGCAGGCAAGATGGGTAAAGTCCCATCCAGAAGGTGCCCTAAAAATGGGTTGAGCAGGACAACTGGGAGGGCTCCAAGAACAGCGGTTGTCAGTGACCCAAGTAGAACAGGTGGACCAAGCTGTTCAGAAGATTGTACACAGGCTGCCACATTCCAGCCAGTAGGACAGAATTTTAATCCCCAAAGATACAGGGCAATAGGAAGAATAAGATAAGATGGGCCCTGGAAACAAATAAGGCATTAAATTTCCAGCAGTGTGATTCAAAGTAGGGACTTAGTCCCAGGATTCAGGTAGCAGTGGAATATGGTCCCAGAATTAAAACAGTGGAACTAGGATACAGGTCAGAGAAAATCAGGAAGCAAGCACAGCATGACTTGAAATGGAAAGCTAGTTGAGGGTCAGGTGTGGGGAAAAGGGGATGGTATTTGCTTTTAGACACACTGTGCTTGAAGGAACAGAAAGAAAAACGTAGAAATAGCCAATAGACAGTTGACCTACAAATTAGGTTTATGTGAGAGGTACAACTGGAAAAAAAAAAATTTGTAGTCATCAGCACAGAGATAGCACCGACTGTCTGTCTTTGCCCTTTCTGCCCACTCTGCGCCTAAGCAGGCTGCACTCTCTAGACTGCATATCCAACCTCACCGGCTGGCTTCAAGTTGGGTTTGGCCCACAGGGGGCAGGGGCAGGGAATTGCGGGGCTGGTAGAAGGAGAAAGCACTCCCTGCTTCCTCCTGGCTTCCAAGTGTGGCTTCTGACAGTAACTGTGTCCCTCCCTGATGACAGCTCCCACTCAGCAGTTACCTCCTGCTGGGCTTCAGGCCTCGATAGGCTTTTATAAATTTGATTCTCTGTTTTCTTTTAGCCATTGAGGTGGAGATAATTTCCCAGTATGTTATTTTCTGAGCACCACACCATCCCTTTTAATGAGCCCTTGACTCAGCCTGCGCCTCTGTCATCTTTTCATTTAAGTCTCTTCATTTGAATAATCTGGGGGTAAATTCAGTTTCCTGACAGTTTTGTGAGTGAATCACATGATGGGAAGAATTCTTTGTGGGAAATACAAAAAGGTACTTACAGAAAGAAAATATTCCTCTTTGATCCAAAGGGTCAGGGACTAAATAGTGATGACTATACACACTTAGTAATTCAGGGACATGAGCAAAGAGTGGTCAGAAATCTTAGGGAAGAGGGATAGTATAATGTCACAGAACTGATGGAAAAAGAGGAGGGTGAAGTGAGTGTTGTGAAATGCTGTGGAGGAGCCATGGGGAAGAAGAACAGGAAAAGGGTGTTTAATTATCAGTCAGGCATTAGTGGCCTTAAAAAAAAAAGAGAGAAAATTTTTGTGCATAAACCATGGAGGGCACATTTTCAGGGGTATGAAAAAGGATTGAGTGAAGATGAAATTGGAACCAAAAATATTTGGCAATAAGGAAATGCAAATTAGACAATAACTAGAGTATAGGTGAAGGTTTGTTTGGTTTGGTTTGGTTTTCAAAACAGGGAAGAACTAAGAGTGTTTAAAGGCAGAGAGAAATAGAAAGAAAACGGGGGGCAAAAGTTGGTGTGTGGGGGCGACAGTGGAGAGAGGATCCATGGGAAGGCACAGGGCTTAGCTGGAGAAGAAGAAAACACAAATGTGAGTACGGGACACTTCAATTTTTTAGAAAATGTAGGATAATGGTTTTCTCTAAACAAAGGAAAAAATAAAGAATTCATATCACATAGAAATATTATACATTCTGTCTTGAAATGAGCTACTGTGGACACCCCTGATGGTGAGGGCCTTGCACCGGGATTAAGTCTCGTCTAACTCGGCAGCTCAGGTCTGGGGCAGCTTGAAGCAGGTGACGTGCTTAGATCGGTGGTATCATCCTGAACTCAAATGGTAAACCAGAAAATGTATTTTACACATATCTCAAGTGTACAATATTTAGAATTTTTATTAATATTTGCATAACATTCTGTGATACACTAATTTCCATATCTGGTTTATAAATTCAATTTATTTCCATATTTGGCTGAGTGGCATATATACCTGGAAAAGATGCCCTGTAAAATATATAGAGATTCCAATAGAAAAAGAGTTTCCCCACTGCTTCTGTTAAATCATGATACATTTTTTCATTTCCATCCATCAGTATAAATAATTATGAAATCAATTTAGTAAATTTTTATCTTTCTTGTTGGAAATCAGGTCTTACAAAACAACATATTATTCTATTTAAAACATAGGTTTAAAACCTACCCACCAAAGCTCTTCACGCGGGAGATTTTAAAGGAGATTAGAAAATTCTGTTTCCAAATATGTAGACTTCAGAGTTGATAGGCGAAATGCTTAAAATTGTTTTTGTCAACAAAACTAGATAATAATGTGCATATTTCCAATATCTGTTTTCAAAATTCTCTTGTCATAACATAAGATTCTTTGAACAAGTATTCGCTTTCTTGCTCCTTGTTAAAATATCACCTTTGACTTAGAGAGACAGATTATGTCTTTATTTTTAAAAATATACGTCTTCCAGGTAATATACCTCCTCATTCCCAGAAAGGTCAGCAAATTTAGAACACTTGGTTTTTTTGAAAGAAAAAGTGTATCTCTTTTTTTAAGTTGTCAGGTCCTTTAAGTGCTTGCTATGAAACCAGCAAATTGCTGTGGTTAAAAAAGATTTTCATGGTCATTCGTATTGTGTTAAAAATAAAATACAAAGTGTTCTGCTACTTAGAAGTCTAGTTTTTAACAAAATTAACTACATTTATAACATTTGAAAGTGGTGTGATTTTCATTTTCAAATATTCTCTACCCCATAATACAATGATTAAATTTCAGTTGTGAAGATACTCTATAACCATAACCAAGAAGCTTTTTATTTACAATTCCAAACAAATCAGCAGTTTTATCAGCCATTACATGTATATACTTAGCTAATAAAACATTTTTTATTTAAGGAAGTCATTTATATTGGGAATATATATTTTATCAGACCTCTTTCTTTGGTTGCTCACAAAAAGAAACAATCTAGCAAGCACTACACACCGAATGTTAGAAAAAGTTGTACATGTCATCCGGCTATGTAGCAAACCTCCCAAATACATAAAATACATTTTAACATGTTTCTTTATTTAATAAATAAAGTAACAAAGTAGTAAATAAAGTTTCTCATGCATCTTTCAATAGCATTTTCTGACAAGAAGTATGTTTTTTAGTTTATCCCCATATTAATTCCCATGTAATAGTTCAACTACTTTTTACCAGAGCAAGAACAA
>RJWJ010038414.1:0-14772 GCA_004363605.1 Indri indri
GCCGGGCCGGACGCCGGGAGCTGCACGCGGGCCGGGCATGTCCTGAGCCGGACCCGGACCGCGCGGCGACCGGACGGGACGGACCAGAGCGTGCGCGCGGGGTCGCCCGGCCATGCCCGGCGGCCCGAGTCCCCGCAGCCCCGCGCGGCTGCTGCGCGCCCTCCTCCTGCTGCTCCGCGCCCTGGCGCTCGGCGCCCCCGGACCCGCACCAGGTGGGTGCCCGCGCTGCGGCTCGCCAGCCCCGGTTCAGCCCCTGGTCCCTTTCGCCGACCCGGTGCCGCCCCGCGGTTAGGGACGGGCGGGGGCGGCCGGCCGGGGCGAGGCCGCGCCTCTGGGGACCCTTCCCCAGCCCGACCCTCCTGTCGCCGGGCGCGGCCCGTCCCGCTCGGGCTGCGGTGCCCCGGGCGCGGCAGGGCAGGGCGCGCATCTCCCCGGGCGGCCCCGCGCGGGGCTCGGCTTCCCGCGCTGCTGCGGGCGGGGCCGGGTGGCGGGTCCACGCGGGCCCCTCGCCGCGCCCCCGGCCCGGCCCCGCCCGCGCATCTGGGCTCGCGAGGCCCTCGCACTTCCTGCCTCGCCCTCCCCCAGCGCGACGGCGCCGGCAGCGGAGGGGGCGCGGGAGCTTCTTCCCCGCCCCGGGCTGACCCCCGCCCGCAGCCGGGGGAGCGGGAGACCCGGGCCGGGGTCCGACGGGGCGGGCGGGGACACCCTGCAGGGAGGGGAGGGCGCGAGGCGGGGGCACCCGGAGGGGCGACGAGCTCCGCGCGGGCTGGAGGAGAGCAGGGCGCGAGGGCGTCCGGGGGCGTCCGCCCGGGTTGCGGTGGGTCTGCTTGCTGGGATGGGGTCGACCCGCCTCCCCAGTGCGGGGATCGTGGCTAGAAAAGCGTCTGGGCCGGAATGTGGGGGACATTTAAACCCGTTGAGGGGAGCAGCTGATGAAAGCAGCGTTTTAGGGAGCTTTGGTCTGGCAGCGATGAGCAGGGAGTGGAGAGGCAGCCAACATTTAGTGAGCACCTACTGCGTGCCAGCCTGTTTCTCATCATCTCCACAACCCTGCAAGGCAGGTGATGGAAAGTCCTTTTATGGTCGAGGAAACAGGCTCAGAGAGTGGAGTACCCCCTGGGGCTGGAGTCCTGGGCTTTCTGCAGGAAGCCGGTGTTTTCCCCCTGCCCAGGAGGAGGATGAGCCCGGTGGTGGGACTGAGGGAGCAGGAAAGCGGTTGCCCCAGGAATGAACTTGGGTCCCGGCCCCTGGCAGCTGTGGGAAGCGAGGGGGTGGCCCAGCTGGTAGGATTCTCAATGTCAGTTGCTTAGTGCAGGGCAGAGTGGTCACCGTGTAACGGCCATTACTTTTATTAATCTAACAGGTAGACCCAGCAGGGCCAGCAGTCCTTGGTGGGTCCTGCAACTTGGACCTGCTGTTTGGGGGTGGGGGCAGGCCAGACACCCTCCCCCACCTGATCTGGGCACAGCTGGAGCGTCTGTCTCTAGTGTCCCGCAGATTTGTAGCAGAGGGCCCTCCCCATTCTGCACTCACTCAGGACTCCGGTCGCGGAGGCTGCTGACCTCTTTGTCATTGTCTTTGGAGCCTAGGACCTAAGCCCAGGGCTCTTCCCGCCGAATGCCACCTTGAGACCAAAGGGCACACCATGGGCTCACTTCTAGGAAAATATATCCTGGCTTTTTCTCTACCTGTGACAAACCCAGGGACTCCCTAGGGTTGCTGGGACTGGGGCCCAGTCAGGTCTTCCCCCACCCCCCATGCGGCACCGCGCACGCAGCTCTGTGCACACACTCCTGCGCCGGGAGCGTGCACAGGGACTCACGGAGGAGTGCGTGTTTCACTCACGTACGCCATCCCGGCCTACTTTGCCCTTTGGCGTGAGCTGCAGGTCATTTGAAGGGCTGGATTGCAACTCAGGTCCTTAGCAGGGAGGTGAGGTGAACACCGTGTTGGCATTTCCCTGGCAGAAGCACCACAGGGACAGTTCTGTCAGCCAGGGGTGATATTCAAAGTATTTAACTCCCAGGGTGGCAGGAGCTCAGTCCGGTCAGGACAGACTCAGCCATGAACTGCTGCCGTCCCGCTGTAGCTTTAGCTGGGCAGGCTCAGCTCTGTGCCGGTACCGACGGTTTGGATGGTTTGCTCAAGGCACTGGACTGGCACTGCTTGCTGGCAGGAGAGGTGCTGGTTTCAGCCACGAACATCTCTACCAGGGGCAACTGTCGGCAACAGTGAGAGAAAGTTATTTCGTTTCTTACTCACCCCTCCTGCCCTTAAAATTATTTACTTATTTATTTATTTTTTTTAGAGACAGGGTCTTACTCTGTCACCCAGGCTGGAGTGCAGTGGTGAGGTCATAGGCGTGCATGTCTGACTAATTTTTTATTTTTTTTGTAGAGATGAGGGGGTGGGTCTCACTATGTTGCCCAGGCTGGTCTTGAACTCCTGGCCTCAAGTGATCTTCCTACCTCCTGAAGTGCTGGCATTACAGGTGTGAGCCATTATACCTGGATAAAAATATTTTAGTGGCAAAACAATATAAGTTCATTATAAAAAAGTTAATACTGAACAAAACAAGAAAATAAAAATTATTGCAATCAAAGTGGCAACATCCTATAAATCTTTATTTTTTCTTTTTGATTAAAAACATTTTATTAAGCCATTAGGCAAAGAGATAAAATGAGTTTTTAAAGAAATAGGTAAATATACTTTAGAACTTTTCTTGCTAATTTTCAATAATGACTTAGCTCACATTTGCTATGTGCCAAGTATTGTCGTAAGCACTTACATACTAACTCATTTAATTCTCACACGTGGCATAGAGTAGGTATAATTGTTACCGTCCCTGTTTTACAGACGGGGAAACTGAGATTCCGAGTGGTTGAGTATTTACCCGTGATCTTGCAGCTGTGTGTCGCAGAGCTGGGATTCAAATGCAGGCCGGCTCTGGAGAACACTAATCTAAATGCTTTTTACCTGCAGCGCAGCTCTCCTTAGCCCTGCTCACATTTTCGAACTTGACAGGACGATTTTTGTGACTCACCTTGAATTTCTATTTTGCGATACTCGCCCAAGGTCTGCAGCAGGGATTCCCACCCAGACTGCACACCTGCACGCGTGGCTCCTCCCCAGGGACACTTCTTCCAGCTCCTGGGGCCGCTGCTCCCCAGTGGTTGATTCCTCAGCCACATGTGTGCACATGAGGACAACACCGTGGCCTAAACGTGTGCTCTGCAGCTCCCGCAGTTGAGGCTTCCAGGCTGGCTGGCGTCAGCGCCCCCGACCGGCAGCGTGTCTCTGGCTGGTTGGCTGTGGTGTCCTTGCCTGGGACCAGCGTGCGCACCCAAAGCAAAGCCCTGGAGTCTTCGCTGTTGCTTCTCTGTCTCTGTCGTTTTCACCCCCTCAGCCTGGGCTCCCCTCCTTGTTTTCTGGCCTGGAGTCTCTGCCAGAAGAGGAAACTGAGGCTCAGCGATAGGAAATGACCCAGATCATACAGCTGTTCAGTGGCCCGGTTGGGACCTGGGGCTGGGTCTTTCTGCTTGCAAAGGCTGTGCTCGCGACCGTGCGTTACTTTCTCACCCCGCCGTGTCTCATTGCCTGAAACACACTCCCGGGAAGACTAACTTCCTGCTGCTGTTCTCACTTCTAGCTTTTCCCCGCTTCCCTGAGGGTCTGTCACACCGTGCCTGCCACCCAGACACCCTCCTCATCGCCACAGTTGAATTTGTCCCATATGTCAAGTGACATCTCACCTTATGCGCACCTTCCTTTTTTTTGTTTTTTTTTTGAGATAGAGTTTCACTGTGTTGCCCGGGCTAGAGTGCCGTGGCGTCAGCCTAGCTCACAGCAACCTCAAACTCCTGGGCTCAAGCAATCTTCCTGCTTCAACCTCCCAGGTAGCTGGGACTACAGGCATGCGCCACCATGCCCGGCTAATTTTTTCTATATATTTTTAGTTGTCCGGCTAATTTCTTTCTATTTTTAGTAGAGACGGGGGTCTCACTCTTGCTCAGGCTGGTCTCGAACTCCTGACCTCGAGTGATCCTCCCGCCTCGGCCTCCCAGAGTGCTGGAATTACAGGCATGAGCCACCGTGCCGGCCTCAGGCGCACCCTCCTTGGTGAAGCTTTTCTTCCCCCGGCCGTCCGTGTGGTGCCCCCTCCCCCCCGTGCTTCAGCCTCCTCAGCACTGCCAGAGTTGGGGGCTTGTGTCCCCTGTGCCCAAGGCTGGTGTCTTACACTTTTCCTGGACTTTGGAGCACTTAATGCTGTCTCACCCTTAGTAACCAAGGGTTGCAGACCAAATGCCATGGACCAGGCAGGTGACACAAATCAGCAAATAAGCCGGTAGGGAGACAAATTTTCCTTGAAATCTTTTTTCCTCATTTTCGTTAGAGACTCAGTTCTTTAATGAATGAGAGAAAACACAACCGTGATGCCCAAGGGCAACCCACGGGCAGCCAGGGTGTTGGGACGTAGTGGGGGTGGTGAGGACGGTGGTGTCCCGAGGAGCGCAGCCCTCTCCAAAGGGGATTCGCTGCTTGACTCCAGCACCTTCTGCCAGGTGGGAATTTAGGCCTGACATGGATGGATGATAGATTTTTTTCAAGGAAAGCTGACAATTGAGATTTTTTTGTGCAAGATCATGTGATTCTAAAACATTGATGATTGATTAAAATGTTTTTCAATATTTGTGGCAGCCAAAACAAACCCCCCCGAAATCGATAAACCGACAAAAACAAGTCTGCGGGCCGTAGTTGTGGAATCGTCATCCCAAATGCCCTTGTTAGGTTGTCAGAGCAAGAAATCTCCTTAAATCATCCAGCCCAGTGGCTTCCCAAGGCCAGCGCCGAAAGAGCTACGTGAGAATCCCTGGGAAAGTCTAGAGAAATACAGAAAATACGGATTCTGGGGCCCCTGTGCCCTGAAGTGTGGAGTCGGAATCTCGGCTGGGTCCCGGCACCTGCAGTCTGTCCAGCGCTGCTCGCGACCAGCCTGGTCTCTTCGAGTGGGGGTCGGGGTGGGGGGTCTCCTGGTGATTGCAGCGCCCTGAGGCTCGTGTGGAAACGCAGCTTCCGAGTCCCTAGTTCTGGTTTCCTGGAGGTGCTGATGTAGTTAGTCCGGGATGGGGCCTGGGAATTTGCTTTTAAGAAATTCTTACCCATGAAGTCTGGAAAACCCTTGCACTTGGGCCCCCGAAGCTCGGTGATGGGGAAGGCTTGCTCAGAGCCTCACGGCCGGTCACCCCACGCAGCCGGCCTCGGGACTCTCGGAAAAGGCTCTTTGAGGCCTGGACCGCTGGGGCAGTTGTGGGCAGAGACGTCCTCAGCGCGGGGCACGGCGAGTGCGGGGGGCCCCACATGCGGTTTGGCGGGGGACAGACTGGAGGTGGGTTTGGTTCCTGTAGCCTGGCTAGGATGCAGCCAGCCGTGGCAGGCAGCCACCGAAGGGGCCCTGGTGGGACGTCTGCAGGGTACCCAGGCATTCGCGTGGGCCCAGGGGTCTCGGTCACGAACAGCCAGGATCCCAGGAGTCGCTCTGGGCAGGACCTGGAGCTGGGAGAAACCCCGGATCGGCGAGTTTCCTAACTGTGCTCCTCAGAGGCTAGGACCTGCCAGGAGGGAACAGCAGGGACAAAAGCGTGGCCTCGGGTCCCACACCACCCCTCGTCAGCCCCACTGCTCGAATGCGTGGACGCGTGCACACGAGATGTATGTTGAAGACTAGGCCTGGTGGCCAAAGAAGTTTTGAAAACTTGATCTGATCTAATCCCTTCACATTAACAATGGGGAAACTGAGGCCCAACAAGGAATGGACTGCTGAGAACGTAGAGCACTGTTACTGAAGAGATGGAAGCCATTAGAGAGACTTGGATCCCGGTCTCAGCTCTGCCACCCCCGCTGTGTGGCTTTAGGTCAGTCTGTCACCCTCTCTGAGCCTCCCTTTGCTTTCTCAGCTATGAAGCAGTCTGGAGAGCTGACTGCAGGTGTCCTAGCCTGGGGTCCACAGCCTGAGGGACCATGAATTCAAGGGATCCATGAACTTGGATGGGAAAACATTACATATTTAATTTTTCTAACCTCTAAGTGAAATTCAGCATTTCCTGCGATTGTGAATATTATTAACAAAGCTCAATAGTATTAATAGCACCTGTGATTTTGTTACCAATAGAAAAGAACAAAGATTTTTCTATCTCGTTACAGTTGTTGCAGGTATCTTGGAATAAGGTACGCTCACCACTACTTCAGAATTAGCGTAGTTAAATTTGCCACTAGATTGTGTTTAAAGCAGTAATAAAGGACCGCATAATTCCACACCCACTTTTTAAATTATTTTGATAGCTGTATTTCAATATAATCAATTTCCTTGGCACTCCTATGTATTTTATTTTATGCATTTGAAAACATTATTCGGAGAACAGAGTCTGTGGCAAAAAGAGGTTAAGAGTCCCAGCCTTACTGGGAAATCCAAGAGGACAGAGCAACGGGGAGAGGGTTTTTCAAACTGCAAGGGCCTGAGCAGAGGTCTGCAAACGTTTTCCATCCCTGGAAGCTTTCTTCAGCGGAAACCAGAGCTGCTGCCCGGAAGTGGCGGTGGTAGGGGCCAGGGAGCCCCGCCTGGGTGGTCTTTCTCCATCTCCTCATCCCGGGAGGCACGGAGACACTTGCAGAACTCACAGGCACCTGAGAACACATTTTTAAATCCACCAGGCTAGTGACAGTCATAATTCTCCTGACTGCCCTCATGTTCAGTCAGCGGGGCCAGGCACGCTGTGCATGGAGTGGCTTGATGCATTTAATCCTCCCGACAGCCTCCAGAGTGTGACTTCTCTGATTATCCCCATTCTACAGATTGATTCAGCAAACACGGAGAAACAACTCAGTTCCAGACGCTTTTTCCGGCACTTAAATCTTCAGTAAAGAATATACAGATTCTTGCCCTCCTAGAGTTTACCTTGGGAGAAGAGGGAGAAAACAGACAAATAGGAGGCTCACGCCTGTGATCCCAGCACTCTGGGAGGCTGAGGCAGGAGGATAGCTTGACCTCGGGAATTTGAGAACAGCCTGAGCAAGAGCGAGACCCCGTCTCTACAAAAAATAGAAAAATTAGCCGGGCATGGTGGCGTTTGCCTGTAGTCCCAACTACTCAGGAGACTGAGGCAGGAGGATCGCTTGAGCCCAGGAGTTTGAGGTTGCCGTGAGCTAGGCTGACGCCACTGCCCTCTAACCCTGGTGACAGAGCGAGACTGTCTCAGAAAAGAGAAAGAAAGAAAAAGAAAAAGTAATGAAACTGTTAAGTGACGCCGTGTGTCAGAAGTGCCATGGGGGAAAGTAAAGCAGGGAAGCGGGTAGGGAGAGCCCAGGAGCTGCAATTTTAAAGTAAGGTGGTCGGGGAGGCCTCACTGAGGAGACATGGGTCTGCGCCCGGGCCCTCCGACCCCGGCCGCGCTCTGGTCCCCGGCCACCGGGACCCGCAAGGACCGCCCTGTCCCGCTTCCCCCGCAGGGCGCCCGGCCGAGGCCCGCGCGGCGCTGGACGTCGTGCACCCGGTGCGCGTGGACGCGGGCGGCTCCTTCCTGTCCTACGAGCTGTGGCCGCGCGCGCTGCGCAAGCGGGACGTGTCCGCGCCCCGCGCCGCGCGCGCCTTCTACGAGCTGCAGTACCGCGGGCGCGCGCTGCGCTTCAACCTGAGCGCCACCCCGCACCTGCTGGCGCCCGGCTTCGTGAGCGAGACGCGGCGGCGCGGCGGCCTGGGCCGGGCGCACATCCGCGCGCGCGCGCCCGCCTGCCACCTGCGCGGCGACGTGCAGGACCCCGAGCTGGAGGGCGGCCTGGCGGCCATCAGCGCCTGCGACGGCCTGGTGAGTGCGGGCGGCGCGGAGGGGTCGCCCGGCCTTGCCTCGCCCCGGCGGGCCCGGGCGCTCGCTCCTGCAGGATGGGAGCGACAGCGGGGACCTCCAGGACAGGGGTTCTCAGGGTTCAGCGTGAGCCGGAATCACGCGCCGGCCTCGTCAAATCAGTGATTGACAGGCCGGACCCGGGACGGGGCCCAAACACTCGCATTTCTGAAGACTTCCCAGGCGGTATTGGAGCCAGGTCCAGAGGTCCCATTGGAGAGCTGCTGTCTGGACCGAGTAACTCTGAAAGCAGTCGAGCCACCTTCCGCTAGGGCGTCAGCTGTGACTGTCCCTTCCCAGACCCCTTTAGGCTCTTCTTCTCCAGGACAGGACCCCTTACCTTTAGCTGTTCTGCAGCTGGCGGTGAGAGCCCCTCCCAGCCCCTCTGCCCGGGTCAGAGCTCCGGGAAAGCAGCCTCAGCCTCCCAGGCCGCCTGGCTTGCGGCGACGCGGGCTACTGCTTGCGGCTGGTTGTGTGCGGGTCAGAGCAGCTCCTACCTGGCAGGACAGGGCCCTTCTGCTCCTGTCTGGGTGACCAGCCCTGCGCTCCCAGCTCTGCAGGACGGGGTGTGGGAGGAGCGGGGACGTGTGCACACTCTGCGCCATCCGCTGTTCCCGGAGGGCCCTCAGCTTGGATCGCACAGACAGAAGCCAGGGGCTGCGGTGGCACACGGCCTAGTGACAGGGCAGCCCACACCGCAGGCTGCAGAGCGTCTGGGCTTTGCAGGCCCATCTGCCTGGCAGAGTATTCTCGTCTGCGGAGCCTGTGCGCTCACGCACAGCTGAGCCTGCGCAGCAGCTGCGCGTACGGGCACGGTTCCCACCTTACAGACGAGGGCACAGGCTCAGACAAGCACTTGCCCAGGGTTGCCTGGTTATCCCGCAGGGGAGTCTGCGTCCCAACCCGGTCTCCAGACCCCGGCGTGGATGCAGGGAGCACTCCAGGCTCCCTGCGCTGTGCGACCCAAGGGGCAGAATTGGTCCCGATGAGGGGAAGTCGGAGGGAGGTGACGACTCCTTCCCTGTTGGAGCCCTGAGCTCCCTCAGGAGACGGTGGGCGCCCGAAGGCACTTGCCAAGGCCCCTCTCTTCCCTGGACTCTCTGCACACCAGTGGGTGCCCAAGACATCCCTACCAGCCTCCCTTCTCTGGCGGGCCCTAGGCCCAGGGAACAGGATGTCCTGATGGCTTTGGGCATCTCTGTGGCTTGGGTGTGGGCAGAGCTGCCTTTGGAGTGATTCACTGCTCGGGGAGACTGAGGGCAGGTCAGAGTGCTGGCCAGCTGTCGGGGCGCGGGGGCTGGAGATGGTGGCATGCAAAGGGGACGCAAAATAGCCCGGAGGCCTGGGCATGGGCTGCCTGCTCAGGACGGCTGCCCGGGACTCTGCGGATGAGGCCATCTTGTCAGATTTGGATGCAGACCCATTTCTTGCTCCTGATGGGATGGGCGTGTGGAACAGATTCGGGGGGCGGTGGCTTCTGAGCTCCACTTTGAAGCCTTTGGCTGGGTGAAATGGCAGGGAAGGACGCTCCGGGCAGAGGGTGCAGGGCGAGCAGAGGCCCAGTGGGAGGAAAGCGCAGTGTGCCCGGGATCCGTCGGGGGTGGCGGGAGCAGTGTGGGCTCAGCCGCAGGAGGGGCCTTGGGATGGGCGGAACGAGCAGCCGCTGCCAGCCCTGCCTGTGTGGCCCGGTGCTTCTTCCCCAGAAAGGTGTGTTCCAGCTCTCCGGCGAGGACTACTTCATCGAGCCCCTGGACGGTGCCCCGGCCCGGCCCGGCCACGCCCAGCCCCACGTGGTGTACAAGCGCCAAGCCCCCGGGAGGCGGGCGGAGCAGGGTGATGCCAGCACTCCGGGCACCTGTGGGGTGCAAGGTACGCTCCTCTGATGCCAGTTCTGGAGCCGGGGGTGGTCCTGGGGATATGAAAGGCCCTTTCTAGAAGCCTCTTTCGACATCCCCATGCTCAGCTCTCTTGTCCCAGAGGGTTACAGAAAGACAGACACATCACCAGAGCCGGTGCCCTTAAATGTGCCACAAGCATGTGTCCTGTGCCTGCCAGGCGTACCCAGCCAGTCCCTGGGCTCACCCCCCCCACCCGCCTCCCCCACTATAGGGTTCCAGCTCCCTCTGCTCTTCCCCACCTTGGCCTGTGGCGCCTCTGCTACCACTCTTCCTTGAGTGCCCAGCCTGGCAGGGCCGTTGGCCAGGACCCCCTCCCCTCCCCAGCCTGCTCCCACCCAGGTAACTGACCTCTGTGGCTGGGAGCTGGAGCGAGGTGCCCAGGGCTGCCTCTGCGGTTCAGCCGTCGTGCCTGCCAGTCCGGCCTGAGGAGCTGCCGCCCAGGGCTGCTGGGTGGGGGGCTGCCTGGCTGGCACTCCCGCCCCAAGCTGCCACAGCCCCGGGACTCTGCTTGCTGGACCACATACCTGCGGAGGCGTGCTTCTTGGCCTCAGTTTCCCGCTTCACAGATGCGTTTCCTCTTCCGACCTGAGGCCGGCCTGGAGCAGAGGGCAAGACCCGGGCTGGACCTTGGCCAGCCTCCCAGCCGGGGGTTGGACCGTGGGGCCTGCACATGCTGGGCCGCACCAGCCCCAGTGGGGGGGACGACGCAGGGACACGGGCCGTGTTTACAGCCTCCATCTCATTTGCCCCCAGGTCACCCTGGGGCAGATCAGCTTATTCCTGTTTGCAGTCAGGCAATCCCCAGATCAGAGAAGAAAAGTGGCCAGGCAAGGGCCACGCGTCCGGGGCGGCCCCGGAGGGGAATCCAGGCTCCTGGCCTCTGACCCGGGGCAGTTCCTCCCGCCCCAGAGGGAGCTCGCCGTGGCATGGTCCCTGGGTAGCTGACCCCTCCTGCCCGGGCCCACAGCGTCCCTGGAGCCGGAGTCTCGCCGGGAGCGTTGGGAGCAGCGGCAGCAGTGGCGGCGGCAGCGGTCGAGGCGTCTGCACCAGCGCTCGGTCAGCAAAGAGAAGTGGGTGGAGACCCTGGTGGTAGCTGACGCCAAGATGGTGGAGTACCACGGGCAGCCACACGTGGAGCGCTACGTGCTGACCATCATGAACATGGTGAGGCTGCGGCCGGCGGCCGGCCACGGTGGGGGCGGGGGGGAGGGCAGGGGAGGGCGATGGGGCTAGGAGGGGTGGGTGCAGGGCAGGAAGGCTGTTAGGCTGGACCCCAGACCCGGGCCCACACCCCAAGCAGGAAGGAGGGTCTCCAAGCTTCTGAGTCCAGGAAGGGGTAGGGGCCTGGCTGGGGTTTCTAGGAGAGAGCCTGGGCAGAGGGCCGCTGTGGGGACGGCACAGGGTGTCGTGCCACCCCGCCGGCTCAGCTGGCGTTTGGGGGCGGGGAGGAGGGGAGCCCGAGGCAGCCAGGACCCTGTGCCTGCCTGGGGAGCTCGTAGCTAGTTGGTCCGTCCATACTGCCCTGAACAACACCCTCCTCCTTTGCATCAGAACCCGCGCTAGATGCCCAAGACACAGAGACGCCCAGCCAGGCAGCCCCTGTCTGAGACATCAGCACACGTCAGAGTCGGCAGGGTCTGTGTAGCCTGCAGTCCGCCAGCCCCTGACCTAGACAAGTCACTTTCCCGTCTGAGCCTCAGCCTGCTCGTTTGGGGTCCAGACATGGCGACGGTACCCTGGGAGGTTGGCAAACTGCGCTTGACGCCCCAGGACAGTTGCGATAGCAGAGGCTTCAGAGGGTGAGCGACTTGCCCAGCTCACACAAGGCAGGGCAGAGCCGATGGGAGCCCAGGGCCAGAGTCCCAGCTGGGGCGCCGCGCCCGACTGGAGCTGCTGAGGAGCCAGCTCCCTGCTCCTGCCCTGGGGGTGCAGGTGGGGCCACAGGCTGCCAGACTGCGTCCCGTCCCACAGCTCCCTGGGCCAAGAGCTCTCTGCCCCCTGCGTTCTCAGCGGGCCGCCTGCTGGGCACCCACCCTGTCTCTCTCCTGGGCTGGGGGTTGGGGCAGGGTGAGGGCGTGTGTTCTGCGGTGGGATGACGTCTAAGGGTGTCCTGTGGGCTGCTTGTCCCCAGGCCAGCACCTCACCTCCGCAGCCCTGGAGGAGAGACCCTGTGAGGTCATCTAGTGTCCAGACCCCACTTTGTAGCTGTGACGCCCAGGGCTCCGAGAGAGGAGGGGCCGTGTCCATGGCTGTTCCCCTCCCTGCGGGCCACACGCCCCTCCGCTCGGTCCTCGTCCACAGCACAGCTCTGGGCTTGTGCTCCCTGACTTTGCCACCCTCACTGGCTCTCTGCTCCGTGTGGAATAGAAATCACAGCCTCCTGCCTGGTATTCGAGGCCTTGAAGGTCCAGCTCAAGCCTCTCTGTTCAGCCTCGGCTGCCCAGGGAGCGGAACCGCTTGCGGCCGGGCTTAGGGGGGCGATTGCTGGGCCACAGGCCCCGAGGTTCTTTCCTTCCCAGTCTCAGCACCGGTGCTGACTGGCTCATTGCACCTCGCTGTCCTTGACTGTCCCTGTGGTCCAGGTCCTGGGCAGAGTAAGACCCACCCTGCCCCACAGGCCCCCCACGACCGGCCCTGACGGGGTCAGGCATTTTGCTCCAGGGCCTGGCCCCTTCCTGCGTCCCTCGTCCAGGCCCCTGTTCACGCTGCCTCATCCTGGGGGAGGGCAGGCCTGGCTCTCACGTCAGCAGCCCCGATAACACCGGGCTTTCCTGAGCCAGCAAGTCTGGCATCGATCAGGACAGAGTGGGGACGCCTGTGGCCTCCCGGCGCAGACACCGTGGGGAGGTGCAGGGACAGGGAGCCCATGCGTCAGCCTGATTTGAGACCCTGGTGGGTTAGGGCTGGTGCCCGGCGAATACCTAGCACTTGTCCAGTGCTCCACACCGACCGCCTCAACTAAGCCTCATCCCCACTTTAGAGCAGAGGGGACAAAGGTTCAGAGAGGCCAAGGCACTTGCTTAAGGTCACACAGCTAGTAAGTGGCAGAGCTGAGACTGGAGCTCAGGTCTCTCTGCCTCCTCCGTGTCCCTCAGCCGTCCCCAGGAGGAGCAGCGGGTGGCCGTGGTGGCTGGGGAGGGGCAGAAGGATGGGAGAGCAGGGCAGCGGGAGTGGGGAGAAGTTACCCCTTTTCCCTCTGGAGCAGATGTTCCTCTCACTTGCTTAGCGGCCGCTCTGCACCTGGGCTGAGGTGGTGGGTGTGAGAGAACGTGGCCCTGCACTTGGGAACCTGTCTCCTTGTAGCATTTCTCAAAGAACATTCCAGGGAGTCCTTGTTCCAAAGGATGCTAACAGTGTCCTGCGGAAAAAGAAGCTGCTGTCGAGTAAGTTCGGCCACACAAGGTTTAAAAAGTAAAAGAGGCTTTTTTGCTGCAGGACTTCTCAGAGCCTTCAAAGCCAATGTGCATTGAGAATCTCCAAGTGGATAGGCAGCATTTTCCAAATTTCGAAAGCCACGAAATGGGGGTTCTGATGCCAGCGCTTCCCCTTCCTTGAGTCTCGGTGGCTTCATCTGTAAAACGAAGAGTCTTGCCTGCCTTTAAGAAAGGAGACTGAGTGAGATAGTGCTTTGACGCTCCCGGCACAGGGACTGGCCCTGCTGGGCTGGACCAGTGTTTGCTGTTGCTGTCGAGGCGGCTGCGGCCGCACCTAACCTCCTGCCCCACCGCCGCCTTCGGGACAGCCTCACCCCTGTCCCAGGGCCTCCTGCGGCCCCCAGTTGTCTCACCCGGATCCGAGTCCTGGAGCGCAGGCGGGTCTGTCCCCAGCACAGGGGCAGGTCTCGCTCTACCCCAGTTTTGCCCCCAAGTTTGCGCTTGCTGCCTGAGGTCACAGGCCCGTTTTGAGCAGCCCCCGCCACTGTCGGCTCACTGGGGGCTTGTGGTCACCTGTGACCTCGAGATCTCAGCTTCACAAACACTGCCCACCCCTGGCTTGCTCTCCAAGCCTGCACCAGCACAGGGCTCAACTTCCGTAGGTGGCATCTGTCTAGTTAACGCACCCACACCGATCTTAGGCCATTAACAAACGCCCCTTGGTTGAGTTGATCAACTAGTTAAGACGCTGCCTCCCTCCGACGTCTCCCGGTGCCGACTTTGCTCCGTGTTTCTTGGGGGGCAGCAAGAAGGCTGCACACGCAGAGGGCGGGCTCAGTGGTGCGCTCAGCCCTGACTCGGGGTGGGCGTGGGCGGGTGTCGGGCAGCTCTCAGCAGACCCTCCAGGGCCTCGACTCCTCGGGGGCCTTGGCTGGGCACTGATGCCAAGTTCACCCGCCTGTGGCCCAGCAAAGGCTTGCTCTTTGGATCCGACTTTTCCCACTTTCCACCGTTTCTTTTAAATGAGATAAAGCGTTGGAAATACTGGACAAGTAAGTGCTCAAGGCTCAACCAACACATGTTTCTGGAGTGCCCGTCCTGTGCCAGGACTAGACAGTCCCCGGGGCTTCCAGAGGGCGTCCACACAGACGCGGCCCCCGTCCTCACGGACGTTAACGGAGCCGTCGCCGTGGTGGCCGTGAAGGTGCAGCGGAGGGAAGTGTGAGGCGGGGCCGTGCTGGGCTCCGCAGTGTGGGGGAGAGCCGAGGGGACGCTGCGGAGGCTGGCGGGAGCCGGTGGGCACCGGTGGGCGCTGGCGGGCGCGAAGGCCAGAACTGGGGGAAGAC
Source organism: Indri indri (assembly GCA_004363605.1). Taxonomy (NCBI): domain Eukaryota; kingdom Metazoa; phylum Chordata; class Mammalia; order Primates; family Indriidae; genus Indri; species Indri indri. Next base: position 14,514 of record RJWJ010038414.1, read on the forward strand.
GGGTGCAAAGAGGTTCCCGGCCGGGAGCACAGCGCCCTGCAGTAAGAAGAATCGCGGGATTCTGCGAGAAAGACAGAGTGGCTGGAGCCGGGGTGCGAGGAGGTGTGGAGGGCAAGGGGCCGGAGAAGAAGGCAGGAGCCGGACCAGAGGGCCTGTTGGGCAGGCCGGGACGTTTGTCCTTCCCCCGTGGACAGGGGAGAGCCGCCGCTCGCTTCAAGCAAAGGCGGGTTGTCGTCGGGTCTGCATCTCAAAGGCAGAC
>RJWJ010038415.1:0-15012 GCA_004363605.1 Indri indri
TTTTTTTTTTTTTTTTTGAGACAGAGTCTTGCTCTGTTGCTCTGGCTAGAGTGAGTGTCGTGGCGTCAGCCTAGCTCACAGCAACCTCAAACTCCTGGGCTCAAGCAATCCTACTGCCTCAGCCTCCCGACTAGCTGGGACTACAGGCATGCGCCACCATGCCCGGCTAATTTTTTCTATATATTTTTAGTTGTCCAGATAATTTCTTTCTATTTTTTTAGTAGAGACGGGGGGTCTCACTCTTGCACAGGCTGGTCTCGAACTCCTGAGCTCAAACAATCTGCCCGCCTCAGCCTCCCAGAGTGCTAGGATTACAGGCGTGAGCCACCGCGCCCGGCCAAGAGGGTGATTCTTAAGCACACAGTAGCTGGAGGAAATGTGGAGGAGAGTGGTGAATAAAATGTCAAACAAATGGGAAGGTGCTAAGAGTAGAAAAGGGTTTTCTGAAGCCAAGGACGATTAAGATTGGGAGAACATGGAGGCATTAGTATCAACTTACTTAGGTTGGGTGGGGTGACTCACACCTGTAATCCTAACACTTTGGGAGGCAGAGGCAGGAGGATCACTTAAGCCCAGAGTTTGAGGCTGCAGTGAACTATGATTGTACCACTGCACTCCAGCCTGGGCAACAAAGCAAGACTGTGTTTCTAAGAAACAAAAAAAAATTAATAAAAATAATCAACTTATTTAGATGTAGGGATTCTTAGAACATAGAAGCATAATAACGAGTTTTTTGTCAGCGTATTTTGTGTCACACACTGTCTTAACTTTAAATAATTTTATTAAGTCCCAGGTCTTTTTGAAAATTTGGGGCATCTTGATCTCAATGAGAAAGACAGACTCCTCGAAGTTCTTAGCTGTGTTGCTTGGCTCAACACATTTATTTTCCTACGACGTGCCACTCACTATTGGAATACACAGCTCAGTAAGACACCATCTCTTTCCTTAATACATCATCAGGGAAGTGAGAGAGAGACCAGTACATCAGCATGGGTGGGACCCCTGCCAGGTCACAGGTGGGCCCAGGGTCAGTCTAGAGCTCAGGCACAGTTTGCTCAAGGAGCAGACAGTCACTGTTTTCAAGGGCCATTCAATTTTTACTAAGCAAAGAATGAGGAGATAGAGGAGGAAATTCCAGGAGGAGGGACACAACCCCTCCCAGCAGGAAGCACTTGTGTTTGCTGAGAAATGCTGCTGGCTAGAGGGAATTTCAATCCTTCCCTCTCCAGCCAGGAAACAATGGGCCCTCCCTGCTCCTTCTCTGTTCGTTCAACAAACATTCACTAACTGTTCCTCCAAGGTGAAGATTTGGAGAAATTCCGTCAACAAGCATTTATGAAGCTTGAGATCATACCACACTCTTGTTCGAGACAGGGAAAGGGCACAGGGGTATGTATTACTATGTGTGTATATATGTATAAAATCTCGGAGGGGTGAAACACTTGAGCATTTCTTAGTCTGCAGGCTTTTTACTTTTTTTGGCCACTAGTGTGCCAAGCCAGTAGAAAATTAAATTGAATATATATATATATGTTTCCACAAAACAAGAATCAGTAAGAGAACATGGGGTGGGTGGGTACACAGTTAACTTTGCCCTCTAGGGTGGCTTAGTTGACCCCACACCAGGTTGCAGAGCAGAAAATAGCTGAGGTTTGTTGAAGGAAGGGCAAGTTTTCCTGATACACAACTTGCAGGGGCCCGTTTATCACATTCAAACGAGGAAACAGACAGCATAAATCACCAGCAGACGGAAACCCATGAGTGGACTGTGTCTGAGGATGAGGCCCAAGTGAAATGAACATTGGTTTCAGAGAGGAGATCAGCTGAGTTTGGAGGAGCCGCCCTGGAAGTTCCAAGGAATGGTGGGAAATCGGAAGGCAGCTGCTGCTAAAAATACCTTGTGCTTGTTAATAGCACCTTGTAGAGGTTCCGTAGGCCAAAACCTACAGGCTTTATTTGTGGGACTGAAAACAATTCTAGGATCTTTTGAAAGGACTTGAAACAGGTGAATTTGAAGGTCCCAATGCCAATACCTTTCATTTGTTGGTGTTAAGTAGGCACCCATGTGCAAATTCGTCTGCCCAAGGTGCTGCAGGATCGAGGGCCTGTCCTTCCAAAGCTGACCGCACCTAAAGCAGTGCCGGGATACTTCCAAAATGAAATCAGAAACGCATCAAAAAATTGGGCAGCAGAGATGAAAAGCAGAATAATTATACCCATTATGTGTCTCACCAGAAGACTCCAAAAGGAACACATTAAGCAAGCAATTTAGGGAGTGGTTATTTGCTTACCAACTACTTTTGCTTTAGAAAGAGTTAATTGGAGGGTTCTTCTGACCCGAAGGAGCCAACAAACATTTGTGTGTTTATAGACAATTAACTATTTGAGGAGAGATGATGAAGCCAAGAAATTTAAAGGTGGCTAGAGTCTTTATCTAAAGAGTCATCACCAAGACATATCAATAAAACCGCCGATTTGTACGAAAAGGTATATTTAATTATGCTTCTTGAAGAGTTGCTGGCAAATAAAAGGTTCAATGTATTATGGGGTTGTTCTAGAAATTCTATCACCTATCTGTTTATAATGCTAAGAATCACTCCCTCCTTTGTTTTTGAATTCCCATGTTCAAGTCCACTTTGCAGGAAGGTAAGTAACTGTTCCTTCGGTCCCAGCATGTGCTTATTTGGGGGTTATGGGGGGGCTGTGGGCCAGGGTAGCAAGGCCTGCAAGGCGCAAGATGACGTAATGTTAGCTTCAGGCTTATTGCTGGATGACAAACTGTCCCTCCCCTCCCTTGACCTGGTGAATCTGTAACCAGAAAATCCAGTTAGGTCTCCTGGCACACTCGGAGGCTGGGGGCTGATGGAGCAGGAGCAGGGACACCTCCGTGGGATCTACGCTTTCCAGAGCTGGGGAGCCTGGTGCCTTGCCTGTGAGGTCCTTCAAACGTATCATACACCTGAGAGAATGATGGCGCTGCCAGAGAGAATGGAGTTCACCGGGGACACCTAGCCTGGTGCCTGGCAGACGGTAAACATTCAACAAGATGTGAGGAGAGAATGGGGTAAAAAGTGATACTTTTCCTAAAACCAGAGTATTGTGGGGCCTCTAAACAGGTCACTGTGGACAACTGAGCCAGCTTGGCACGGAAACCCCCACATTATTATTCTCTCCACCTCTAGGAATGGAGCACATTCACCTCGTCACACCAGGAGGAGCTTATATGGGTTTCTTAAGACCCAGATTAGAGGTTGCAATCACTTCTCTTTGGTAGTCTTCTCGGTTATTTTAGCCACCTGCACACAGCAGAAACTCTAGTTGTCTCTGAATGTCCACTGTCCCCTCCTTCCAGGATAGATAGAATTCTAAGGCTTTAGCTGGACACACAGCCACCTGGCTAAAGACATTTCCCAGCCTCCCTCACAGGTGTGGCCAGGTGGCTAAACAAATAAAAATAATAATAGCTTACACTCTTTTATGTGCCAGGTAACTATCCTAAGTGCTTTACATATAATATATTAACCCATTTAATTTTCACAGTAACTTCATGAAGTATTAGGAAACAGAGGCACAAAGACAGTATGTGACTTGGCCGAGGCCACACAGATAGCAGGCAGTAGAGCTGGGATTTCATCTCAAAAAGTGGGGCAGCTGAGCTTGCATCCTGGCTCACAGCCCAGTGGATGTGAGTAGAACTTCCGGCCATGCCCTCAAAGGGGAGGGGATCGCCCTCCACTGCCCTTCGCTCCTTCCTCCTAGCTGGACATCACCATCATGAACTACAAGACGGAAGCCATGTATTGAGGATGGCGGGACAATAGAGGGAGAGGCTCGGTGCCCAATGCAGCAGAACTGTCCTATCCGCCTGGATTCCTTGTGTTCACATTGTTACACGAGAAAGAAAGAGACCTTTAACTGATTTTAGCCATTGTTATTTGGGGAGGAGCCATACTGTAACTAAGAATATATCCTGACCGACCTCATATAAAGAGTGACATTATGGAGGGACGGGAAACATATTTTTGAGCACCTACTGTATTCCAGTGTCTGCACATATTGTTTCACTCAATTCCCACAGAAGTTTTGCAGAGTAGGCCTTGTTAGTCAGTACCAGTAATGACAAATCTGAGGCTCAGAGAGGTTAAGTAATTTGCCTAAGATTATGTAATTGGATAGTTGGATAGGCTGGGATTTCAACAAACCTTCGCCAACGGCCTCTTTTTCACTATAGCAATGCCTCCTGGAGATGGTGACTCATTCATAAGGGGCATTTCTACAACATCTGTATCATGATTCATAATCCTTTTGTTAGTTACTCTTCAAAGCAATCTGGTCAGATTGGAACTCTTAGTTCCATTTTATAGAGGAGAAAACAGACAAGATAAGCAATTATGCCCCCAAAGTCAACAGAGGACCTAGATTTAGAAGTCACAGCTGCAGAAATTCAAGACTGATGATTCTTCTACAAATAGAACCAGTATGAGATCCCAAAAGCCTTTATTCTTGAAACTTGAAAAATAGTCTCATTTTTCATGAATTTTAGAGGAGGAGACTAGAAGGGGAAGGGTGTCAGTTGCTGATGACACAGAAGTGCTGTGTTTAAATTGATTTTTAGAGATTTTTCCTAAAAGGCTTGACTATTCCAGGTGCGTTGGTCACATTGACCTTCCAGGTTGCAGGGACAGTTGCAGAAACCCCCCGCCCAGCCTGGAAGCTAGCCCTCTTCTAGAGACAAAGGTGGTGGTCATGGAGGTGGTTGTTCACTCTGCCGTGTATAGCCTCAAGGTGGGAGGCCTGGATACCACCACGTCCCAAGACCTGCTATGCTTCCTCTCTGCCTTGTTGCAGGAGACCGGCTTTCTCTGTTCCTGATCCATCTGGTGGGAAATGGCAGCCAACAGTTCCCCACTGCGTATTTCCTGGGTTCACAAGCACAGCCAGACCGAGCTGGAAGGTGCCTCTCCCACCCAATTTCCCAGGGAACGGGCCCAGTATTAGTGCGGAAGCCCACTGCCGGCCCCCGCATCCAATCGACAATGGTTGGTGTGTTGTAACCGTGTGGATTTGGGGAGAAGGCCTTTCTCATAGAAATGGTAGGAACCAGGTGACTTAGGACAGGGGCCCTCAACTCTGGCTGCACATTATAGCACCACCTGAGGATCTTAAAAAACTACCAAAGCTCAAGCCCACCCCAGAGACTATGAGTTTTTGGTGTTTTGTAAAATGTTGCTTAAGCAATGATTTGCAGGCCATGGTAAGGTGTTTGCAATGTGTCTTAATGGCACAGAGGAACCCTTTCAGAAAGGTTGCAAGCAAGGAGCTATGTGTTCTGAAAAGCTTTTTTTTTTTTTTTTTTTTTTTTGCTTTGTTCTGTGACTTTTCAGTGGCTCCATCCTCTTCAAATGTTAAAGAAACATCTGAAGATCTGCTGCTTGAGGAGTGGTCCACAGACCAGTGGCATGTCATCGCCTGGGAGCTTTGTTGAAATGCAGACCCTGGGGCCCCATGCCAGGCCTGCTGAACTAGAATCTGCATTTTAACAAGATCCCCAGGTGCTTCACGTGCACATTAGAATTTGAGAAGCGCTGCCTTCAGACCCTCATTCTCAAAAGGTTGCATGTTGGAGTCACCTGGGAGTTTTTTAAAATCCTGAGGCCAGGTCCCACCTCCAGGGATTCTGATTTAATTGGCCTGAAGTGTAGTTTGGGTATTGAGCTTTTAAAGAGCTTCCCAGGTGGCTGTGATAGGCAGCCAAATTTGAGAACTGTGGCCATAAGGGTCTTCCCTCCCATACTCCCCACTTCACTTCTCCACCCCCCACTCCCCAATTAACCAAGAGAGTCAGTACTGAAAATCCCATTTCTATTAGTATAACAAATCCCAAGAAAGCAGTTTTCCTATTGTGCTATTTGATTTAGGCCTAAAGTAAATAGCCCCAGGCAAAAATACAGCCCTAAAGATTTGACTCGAATCTTTACAAGAATTGATCGGGAAATTTTATACCTATTTCTCTACCCCTTCTCTCTCCAGAACCACACCCCTAGGTGTCAGCCTCTTCTCTCTCTTTTTCAAGCCACTCTTTGAAGACAGGGAAAGGAGTAAATAAATATCAGGCTCCCTGATGCTCACCTTGGCGTCCACAGCAAAGAATGCAATTTGTTATTGATTTGATGTCTCAACCTGGGGAAGTTTTCCATTTTGTTTAAGGTCTCAGCCTTCTGGGCTGCTCGATTTATGCTTTGCCCATGCTGTGAGCAGCTAGACTGAAAAGCACTCCAGAACTCATCCAGCAGGCTCATGTTTTCTTTCGCCAGATAGCATCAGAGGGAAATAATTGAAAGCTACTGTGGAACAATCGTCCTTTTATGGCAAGGCAGCCTTCACTGGGGGAGGGGACGCCTTTGCTTTACCATGCTCAAAATTAGCTTCACAGGAGGGGGTCTGTGCTCTCCCCAAAATGTCCATCATCGCCCCAGTCCTGGGCTTTTCAATGTCACCTCTCAATCTCACCCACTCCCTCCCTTTTCTTTTCTTGGGAAAGAAACACGTTTCCTAAAATGGGTTGAGGCAGATGCTGAAACCCAAAACCAGAAAATCTAAATCTGTGGGAGGTAGGCGGCCTCTGGCAAGCAGTGACTGGCGAAATATGGCAGAGCCAGAGACAGAAGACTGAACAAACCAGGACCTTGGTGGTCTCTCCAAATCTGGCTCAAATGAACAGCCACCTGGAATTTAAAAATATGCCGCAGTTCCTCAGATCTTCCTAAGCCATGTCTCTTGAAGTTGAAGGATGAGTTCACATACAAAAGGACGGGTTTGGTAGACACTGAAATTGCCTCTCCAATAGTGATCATACCCCTCCGCCAGGGCGGGCCATCGTGGGAGAATGAGTTGACCCCACCCCAGCTCCACAGCTGGACCCTGATTGGTCAAGGCAATGGGGAGAGGAAATCCTCCCTTAGCCATCCTGATTGGTATGAAGGGAAGCTGGTCTGAGAACCAGGTCAACACATCGTGGAAGACTGAGCCGAAAAAATAGAGCTGCAGCCCTCAGCAATACCTCTCCACTCTCAGGGGTCAGTGAATACACTCCCCAGCTTCCCCACGCCGGCGTGTAGGATGGAGGTGATGATGGTAGCTTGACGCTCTTTGTCGCAGAGGAGGAGGTAAAAAGTGGTTAGATTCTGGATACCTTATTGAGATAGAGCCAACAGGATTTGCTGATGGATTGGATGGGAGTGTGAAAGGAAGGGTTGACAATGACTCCAAAGTTTTTGGTCTGAACATCAGGAAGGATGAAATTGCCATCATCTGAGATAGGAAGTCAGTCTGTGGGAAGGCGGTGAAGGGGACTTTAATCACTGCTCCAGAGAGACATCACTACTGGTGACAACAAGCCTCTCACTCTGCCTAGCTGCTTCCTGTGCTTTGCGAAAACCCAGGGAGGTATAACAAACAGTTTTCTCCGAGATCTTTCTGAAGCTGAAGCCACAGCGGTGGCTGCTAGAGTTTAGCCCTAGAATTTTAGGGAGAGCTATTTGTTTTCCTAATTAATACTCTTGGAACCAGCCTGGCCCAGACAAAAGTGTGAGGGAGACAGTGCTTTTCCTTAGCATTCTGGGGACTTTTCATCCAGGTCCTCTCGCACCCTGCAGAAGTGGTGTGCACCAGTGGAAAGAGCAGAGATCGCTCCATCAGAAAGTTCCGGGTTATAGCCCTAGCTATCAGCCGGGCAGTGCCAGGCAAGTTATTTAACTTCTCCTCCCCTGGTTTCCTAATCTGGAGATAACAGTAATGGTTGTCATGATGAGTACAGGAAACAAAGGTGTGTGTTTCATTACTATTGTTGCATAACAAACTACCCCAACATGTAGTGACTTAAAACAACCACCATGTTACTACATCTCACAGATTCGGCGGGTCAGGAGTTTGCTTAGGACTTGGCGGGGTGATTTTTCCCATCCTGTGGTGTCAGCTGAGGTTGCTCAGTTGGCCTGGGGGCTCCAAGATGGCGTCGCTCCTGTCTGGTGCCTTGGTGGAGGCGGCTGGAAGGCCAGGTGCTGCTGGGACTGTTGAGTGGGACACTTGCATGTGGCTTATCCAGCATGGCGGACTTAGGGTAGCTGGACTCCTTATATGGCAGCTGGCATATCCCAGAGCGAGCTTCCCAAGAGAACCGAATAGAAGCCGTATGGCCTTTTCTGACCTAGCCCGGGAAGTTACATAGTATCATGTTCTTCACATTCTCTTGGTTGCAAGTGAGTCATAACATTAGCCCAGATTCAGGAGAAGGGGAATTAGGCCCCAGCTCTTGATGGAAGAGTGACAATGTCAGATTGCAGAAGAGCGGGAGAGGGATGGGGTGATGGGGTATGCAGAGGTGCCAGGCCTGGTGGCACAGGCCTCCAATCTTGACTACACAGGAGGCTGAGGTGGGAGGATTGCTTGAGTCCAGGAACTCTAGGCCAGCCTGGGCAATGTAGCAAGATCCCATCTCAGTAAATAAATAAAACAGAAGAGCATGTGGGATGGGAGATAATGTCGTGGTGTCTTTAGAAGCATTACATGAAACACAGGAAGTAAAGCGCCCGGCATAGCAGCAGGCTCATAGCAGGCCTTTCAGGGACTTTTCCTTTCTGTTGACCTTTCTGCCTTACCACTTAAGCCCCTTCTGCTTCCTAGCAGGGCTTTGCCATCAAGTCATGCTCTGTGGAACAGGACAGGTAGCTGTTCATGCTCACCTTATGCTGTTTGCACTTCCATAGGGGATCCTGCCACAATCTACCATCAATCATGCACAGGACCAAAAGCCTCCCAAACCCAAGGGAATCACATTTTACTTGTTAGGAAAGATGCTTTTGAAAAGTGGTTGGAATGGAGCCCCTGGATCGCAGCCCAGGCTACTTGCTGTGGGCAAGGCCAGTGTTCACTGGAGAGCACCCCGGGCTTGTGTCCAGGAGGGCAATTACTAACTGCATGACTTTTAGCAAGTTATTTAAGTCTCCGAGTTGCCTTAGTTCCCTTAGCTGTACACCAGGGACAGAAATATCTGCCTAATCTTCACAAGTGAGGCAACTGATTTGTAAAGTGTAAAAGACTATACAAATCTCAGGTGCTGGATTATAATTTTTAGGTAATTCCTAATGAAATAGTAGCTAAACTGAGGCATTGACTAGAGTCAAATCTGTGTTTCACTCTGGTTGTGGTTCTAAAACATGGCTGCAAATTCTTTGATACTCCTCCCAGCAAGATGTGAGGTCTAACCTGAGCAACAGAGCAAGACCCCATTTCTACCAAAAATAGAAAAATTAGCTGGGTGTGGCGGTGTGCGCCTATAGTCCCAGCTACTCAGGAGGCTGAGGCAGGAGGATTGCTTGGACCCTAAGTTTGAGGTTGCAGTGAGCTCTGATGATGCCACTGCACTCTTGTCTGGGAGACAGAATGAGACCCTGTCTGCGGAAAAAAAAAAAAAAAGATGTGAGGTCTATGTCCTCTCATGTAGGTTATACCCTTGAATGTGGATAGAAGCGTGGTACCATGTGACTTCTGAAGATAGCTCATAAAAGGAGATGCTACCTTTACCTTATTCATTGGGATACTCACTCCTGAAGCCTTGAGCTGCCATGTAGGAAGCCTGACTATCCTGAGGCCTCCATGCTGTGAGGAAGCCCACGCCACATGAGGAGGCTATGTGCAGACACTCTGGTTGGCTATCCTAGTGGAGCCCAGAGGTCAAGTTATCTTAGGCCAAGTGCTAAATATGTGAATGAGAATGCCTTTGTTTTACTCTAGCCCCCAGCTACTCAAGTCTTCCCAGCTGATACCCAGATATTATGGAGCAAAATCAAGCCGGCTCCATGGTACCCTGTCTGAATTCCTGATCATAAGAATCCCTGAGCACAGTAAAATGGCAGTTGTTTTATACCACCAAGTTTTGGGGTGGTTGCTACACAGAAACAGATAACCAGCACAGCCACTATTGGCTTTTTCACCTTGTGCATGCTACTGAAACTTTCAGGTCCCTCATCTGAAAAATGGGGATAACGACAGCACCCACTGTCTGGGTTTTTGTAAGTATAGTAGAAGTTAAGAGACTTGTGTCTGGCACGTGGTAAATGTCTAAGGAATATTTTTACTATTGTTCTTATAGGCACTCAAGCACTCAGGACTATGATCTTGCAGAATTCTTTAATAATTAATATTCTTGGTTTTCAGGTGGGATCTTTTTAAATGGTTTAGTTCTAAGATCAATCCCTCTCCTGGAGGCCCTGTTCTTCACCTGTCACAGGTGTGTTGCTTCTGCTGGCTCAGGGATTTAGTGATGGTGCCCTCAGGACATTTGGGCTGCAGGAGGCAGGGGCTTGTAGCAGGTGTGCACCCCCCTCTTTTTCCCCCTCCCCATCCAAAGCCCAGTTGGCTCACGTTAGTGACACTCTTCCAAATTTCCTTTCTCCCTGATCCTCACAACATCCTAGTTAGTAATTATCTGTATCAGTCAGGGACCCTGCCAGAAACCGATGGCACGCTCAGATTGGCAAGTTTGAGAGGAGTTTACTAAAGGGACTATTTGGGAAGTTGTGAGAAGGGTGGGAAACCAAACGGGAGGGTGCAGCGGCTCAGGGTTAGTACCAGGTGGGAGCTGTGACTGCTGTTAGGCCTGGCGGGGAGAGGACACAGAAGAGCTGTGCGGTGGAGCTGGTAAGGGGTGCTGTCTCGCAGAAGCTAAAGGAGCCAGCCTTGCAGGACGAAGCTGGAAGAATACACACCCTGACCTCCAATCCCTTGCCGAGGCTTCCCACTGGCCAAAGACAGCAGCCTCTTGCAGACTGCTCAGGGCAGCCTGGTACCCAGAGCAGGACAGGAAGGCATAGCTAAGAGGTCTGCAGAAGAAAATGGAAACCATCCAGCCCAGAGTCATTATCCTGACTTAACTTACAGTGGGAAAACCAGGAAGACTCAAAAAGGTTAAATAACTTTCCCAAAGATACAAGGAAATGGATGGCACTCCCTGGAGAGATGGCCCAGCCATTCTCCTTATAAATATGTCTTTGAATCCCAGTTCCTCAATATTATCAGAGCAAGATTTTTTTGTGGGTATGAGGTCGTAGTGGTGGAAAGAGTGGGACATGACCAAAGTATATCTGAATCTCTTTTAAAATGACATTTAGGTCAAGTAGCTTCATTGGTAGAAAGCTTCTCTCAGGAGGCTGAGCCTGGGGCTGGGCTAAGAGGGGTTTGGGGGGTGGGGAGTGAGAAGAGATACTCATTAATGTAACTTCCCCTGAACCCTGGAAATCACCATCTTTCGAATGGGAAGACACCCAATATTTTTTTCCTTTTTCCCAGTGGGTGTTCAGTGTGACTTCAGCTCAGTTCTTCCTTTTCCCTTATTCCCTTATGTTTCAGCTAAGTCTGAAGTCTGGGGTTTTTTTTTTTTTTTTTGGAGACAAAGTCTTATTCTGTTGCCTGGGCTAGAGTGCCGTGGCATCAGTCTAGCTCACAGCAACCTCAAACTCCTGGGCTCAAGCAATCCTCCTGCCTCAGCCTCCCAAGTAGCTGGGACTACAGGCACTGGCTACCACGCATGGCTAATTTTTCTATTTTTAGTAGAGACGGGGTTTTGCTCTTGCTTAGGCTAGTCTTGAACCCCTAAGATCAAGTGATGCTCCTGCCCTGGCCTCCCAGAGTGCTAGGTTTACAGGCATGAGCCACCGTTCACGGCCCTAAGTCTGGATTCAATAAGTGATTTTGATCTCATAGTATCCTTGTGAACATCTAATGAATTTATACATGTAAAATACTCAGCATAGTTCCTGAGGCATAGGAATGTTTGGTATTGCTTTTACCCTTTATTCATTTGTGCAACAAGTATTTATTGAACACATAGCAGCAGGTGGACTTACCATGAAGCTAACGGTGCTTAAGCTATAAGCCCCTCAATTGCACAGGCCCTTCCAATGGCCCTATGAAGGCTCCTAAGAATGTCATTATATTATTTGTCTAACTTTGTGTTTATAATATTGTATTCTCTTTCTTAAAGAGGGCCCTCAAAACTACAAAAGCTTCTGACCTCACAAAACCTGGGTCTGCCTTCTTAAAGTTTATTATTAGTAATAATTATTATTATTTGGGTGATAATCATTATTTGTTGGGCAAGTAGGTGATATTGTAGGTGACTTCCGAGGTCTTATATTATTACCCTGAATCTTTTTACTTTAAGTGCACCAAGGAAGGCCAGTCCTGGTGGCTCCCAGGCCGGGGGCAGAGCCCTGTGTATCCAAACAGGGATGATAGCATTTCCTCCTTTATCAGTTCCTTTGGCACATTGTGGTGGTGCCATCTTGTTAAGCCTGAAAACTCATTTGGAAAGAAAATTGCTTGCGTCAGCTGCTGCCAGTGATGCATTGTCTCAAGGCTGTGGCCTGGGCTAGCATTCTTTTGGCAGGGAGGGGACTCAGAGACCATGGAGCCCTGGACCTTCAATTCGTAAGTACAAGAGCAACCTGGATAGCTGGGCACTCAAAGTTAGGACCTGAACCCAATACTCCTTTCCCTACAGCAGCCTGGATCCAGCACCCAGACAAGGGACAATGCTTATTTGTCAAAATACCATGGAACCTGTGTCCAGGTGTGTTTTCACAATGCACTGACTGCTCAGGTATCTGCTACACACATACAAGTGTCAGTTCCAACCTGCCCCGGTGGAATGGTCTGTTTGGATGGCAAATAAGACTTTGCTCCCTCTGAATGCCTCTGTACACAAAATGTGTACAGCCACCTGACCCCATGCAGCTGACTTGGGAAAACAAACAAATTTGTCAATAGGCACAGCCATTAAAGATACACACAGACAATTTATTTTACAGGGTTCTCAGTAAGTCCCTCTAGAAAAATTTTTGCTTTTTTGGACTAGAAATAACTAAGCATGTAAATTTAAAATAGTTTGACATTTTAAACAATAGTAAGGTGTTGTTCCATATATATCTAGTGCTATTTATTGCCATTCTGAAAAAAAAATATGTAAAATAAAATCGCCTGTCTTGTAGATCTTTGTGGGGAATTACATGCAAAATTAATTTACTCCTTAAACCAGACAAGCATATATAATTATCAGCAGTGGTTAGGATTGAAGCTTTAAACAGTGCTGGGAATAGCAATGGATGAGAAAGGAAAGACTTGGATGGGTACTTTCAAATAAATACTCCATTACGGCTGGTTTATTAGCTTTTGATATTAAATGAATGTATCTGTGACATCCTTGTTCCAGGAACAAATTATCTTTACCCTTCTCCATGTACCCAGAAGCCCATACAAATTTCAAAAATTACGCTGGTTAACCTTGCTTTTAAAAGTGCCTTTCGTATAATGGTCATTTGAATAAAGGTTCCTCACAAGTTAAATAACTTAATTGCACATGATTTTTTAAAAGCATAGCTTTGAAAGTCCTAGGGGATTTGAAATAGATGATAATTTTTATTTCAGTTGTTTTGTTTTTCCAGCCTTCCTTTTTGTTCCCATAACATGTTATATAAACTTCCATTAGAGTCAGGGACAGTCTGGGTTTACATGTCTTGTCCAGGTGTCATATTAATAGTGTCTCTTCTGACTCTCAAAACTATCCCACCTTGGGGACAGTTACCTGGTTGCTTTAATTATACCGCAAGTCACCCTGGGTTCTGGCATCCCCCTGCCAAGATTCTGGGTTCCCTGGGGAGGGGAGCCCTGTCTTTTCTTCTTCTTCTTTTTATCTTTGTGTCCCCAGTGCTTAGAAGAGAGTCTAACACATGGTCAGTACTCGGAAATGTTTAGCGAAGGATTAACAGCCAGTCACCAAAGGATTGATAGTTCCCATTGAGATATATAGATTAAGCCAAGACTTAATGATTTCATTTTAGTTACTGACTTGTGCCTCAGCCTAGTAACTAATTGCGACTGGTCACTAGTAATGGTTAAAAATGAAAAAAATGAGTTACTTTGATATCCATTGACTGATAGAATTATAAGAAGATACCAGGCAGAGGAAAACACAGGAGGAGGTGACTATTACCCAAAGCCAGGGAGTATTCCCAACACAGAAATGATTTCAGAATTTTTTTTACTGAACAGGATCTGCTACTGAAAAACCAAAGTTTGGAAAATTGAATCTCCCTTGCAGTCGAAAAGTATTAAGATCCTTCAATATTTATAGTAATATGTGTTGGAAAGATAAAATTATTTATAGTGTCTGACTTGCCTATGGCTGCAGAATGATATATTTTAATTTTAAAAACATAAAAATGATACTTTATGGAATTATAATAACTATCTAATCCTTTATGAAAAGGTCAAGAACCCTAAGGGAAATGCATGATAAGATTAATATTTCTATCATGTAATTCATTTTTTTTAGCATAGTAGTTTTGATTTGTAAATTTATCCCGTGCTGAAATTATTCCCAAAACATAAACCTCAGAACCACTGAAAATGGAACAAGATTTCCCTCTGATAACAAAAACATGCAGGAACATTTTCATTGGGTAATTCGAGTCTTATAGCTGTTTAAGGGAATGTCTACTGTGAGCACTCCCCTCCAAATTATAAAAGTAATAGCAACTTGTTGTGTAACATTCCATCAATAAAGAAACACAATAAATTAAAATTACTTCTTCCCTATTCTACTCTCCAGAAGTAACCATTATTTTTAAAAATTTAAGCAGGACTTTTTTTTTTTTTTTTTTTTTTGAGACAGAGTCTCACTCTGTTGCCTGGAGTAGAGTGCTGTGGCATCAGCCTAGCTCACAGCAACCTCAAACTCCTGGGCTCGAGCAATCCTACTGCCTCAGCCTCCCAAGTAGCTGGGACTACAAGCATGCGCCACCATGCCCGGCTAATTTTTTTCTATATAGATTTTTAGTTGTCCAAATAATTTCTTTCTATTTTTAGTAGAGACGGGGTCTCACTCTTGCTCAGGCTGGTCTCGAACTCCTGACCTTGAGCGATCCACCCGCCTCGGCCTCCCAGAGTGCTAGGATT
>RJWJ010038416.1:0-15008 GCA_004363605.1 Indri indri
ACAGAATGGAGTGAGATATTTTGGATGAACCTGGAGAAACAGACAAGGGTCAAATCATGTCAAGTCTTATCCATATGCCATAATACTGTCTTTTTGATTATTAGAAACACAGGAAGCCATTGAAAGACATTAAGTAGGATAATAAAACAAAATTATGCTTTAAATAGACTTGTTCTTCAGGATTAAGAAGGAATTATTATAGAAGAGTAGAGTGTATTCATTTCACAGATTTGTTAGCACTGCTTGCTTTTTCCTTGACAGAAGTGGAGATCCATTGCTTCATATGAGAAAAATACTTAATATGGCATTAAAAAGTACCTTGTTGGCCAGATCAGACCAAGTGTATCATAAAAAGCAGATATTCTTTGAGACTGAATATCAAATTTATCCTATAAATTATTTATAATAATATCTTAAAAGTTTTAAATACATGATTTTTTTTCCAATACTGCAAACTAATTATTTTGTTTGGATTATAGGAAAAAAGAAACCTCTTCTGACATCACTGTCCACAACTATGTGACCTTTCTTAAACCCTTCTTGTGACAAGGTGAAAATTGGCTGACACAGAGTCCCAGGGCAATCACACAGGTTTAGGTTGGCTCTCGAGTGCTGTCAGGAACTGAGAGAAATGTCCATGTCTGTGCTTCTATTTTTAGTGGAATTAATATTTCATAAGATTCTACCTCTGTATATTGCATTAAACAATAATGAATTGAATTATGCCTGACAGCTGTTTTCCATTTGTGTTACTTTTTCCTCACATAAAAAAATAATAATTCACATTGCTTCAGTAACATGAACTCTGCTTGACAGCTAGCTGATTTTCTGTCGGTAGGCTTGGAGTATGGAAGAACATTATGATGGATTAATTAAGTTTAAAAGCAAACAAATATCAGTGAAATAAAAGGGTCTTTAGTCATCCACATTTGATTTTTCTTCACCCATAATACACATATATCTAAAAAAACATTAAATCGAGGAAGTATTCATCAAGCTGTTATATAATTACTAAAATAGTTGGGCTATTTGTTAGTTTGGTCTCTGAAATGGAATCAGAATTCAACTCATATTAGAAATGTCCTGAAACAAAATTTGAATAATAAGAAAATTTAATGAAGTGGTTTCCCCAGAAAATTTATCTTTCAAAGATTTGTATTTCCATTTTACTTTTGATATTATAAGCAGGATTGTTCAATACTGAAAATATGCCTATGCTTCCAGGTTTCTGGGTTATTATCAAATCTGAAGCTTTTCTGCCAATCAAATTTTATTCCCAAGCATTCATTGGGTATAGTTAAAATCCTTGGCTTACTAAAGAGCAGGACTCCTTTTTTTAAATTTTAAAAATGATACAACTTTTTTTGAAAACCAAATAAATTTTAAAATTAAATACAGTAGCCCCATTGTCTTTTATAACACTCCAATAATTCAACATCTGTGGAAGAGTACCACATGCATAATTGTGGGTGGGTCAATCACTTACTAATTTTTATGAATAGAACTTCCTGCAAGTTCATTCACAGACACCCTTTCCTGTAGTATCCTTAAGAATTTCTAGAAGTTTTTGAAACCTCTGACCATGTTGGAGTAACTGGAATAGGACTTGCTTCCCTGCTATTACACATATATAATATACATGTAATAGAATTTGAAATCTACGAAACAATTATTGTCAGATTTTGGAAAACAGGTAGTATGGAACTCTGACACATGGGAGAAGGAAACACACAAAAAGAGCCCCACATTTGTCTTAACTTTCTGCCTAGAGGCATGTTTCAGATTGTGGTGCAAACACATGGAGCCCAAGTACAGCATATGGCCTTGATAAGCTAAAGACTAATATTGGCAATTGTGACTAATGAGGTGGATGGGATCTGTGAAGTCGGATGCTGCAAAGAAAAGAGCCTAGCAGAAAGGTGGCACCAGAAGCCTGCATAAGTGTTTCCTGCAAGTTCTTGGTTGAGCCTAAGATGCACAAGTGCAGGCAGATTTTACAAGCCCTAGGAGAGAGTAACTTCTGAGAAATGAGAGGCAAAAGAATATAATGGTTGTGGGGTGTTAGGAAGTTTTAGAGTTCCAGTCCAGCCACAAGGTAGAGACACTGATGAGCATCTGCAGCATTTAGTTGACACTGCATAAATGAAATAGTCTCCAGAAAAATGTTAGAATAAAGAAACACACTAGGACTAAAAACCAAAATTGAACCAGATCTTCCCTAACAGAAAACAACAAAAATATAAAACCAAGAATGAGAGCATTAGCAAGATATTCAAGTAATATAATTGCCTACAAAACAAAATGAGAAGGCAAGATAATCAAACTCAATAATATAGGATATATCATTCTCATTTCCATCAATAAATCAAAATTACTAGATATGAGAAGAAGTGAGCATATGTTACACACAATAAATACAAAATGCATCAAATAGAAACAGATTCCAAGATGACAAAGATATTGAAACAGCCAGATATGAACTTCAAGACCTCCAGTGTAAATATTTTATTAAACTGCAAAAAATGGACATGAGTAATAATGTAGAGAATCTCAACACAGAAATGTAAACTATGAGTAAAACCAAATGAAAATTCTAGAGCTGAAAAGTATATTAGCTGAAATAGAAAAAAGCTCAAATGTCAGCATACTGGACACTATAGGAGCAAGTGACCATAAACTTCAAGATATATCAGTAAAAATTATCCAATCTAATAATTACATTAAAAATTAGGAAAAAATGAACAGAGCCTCAGTAACAAGTAGGCGAATAACAATCACAATAACTTATGTGTAATTGGAGTCTCGGAAGAATGGAAAAGAGACAATGGGGTGGAAAAAAACATTGGAAGGAATGATGGCTGATAATTTTCCAATATTTGTTGACAACATTATCCCACAGATACATGAGGGTAGCAATTCATATTCAAAAAGATAAATAAAAGGAAAAATCACACTGAGGCACATGATAGCGAAACTTCTGAAAACTATGGTAAAGAAAAATTCTAAAAACAAACAAAAACAAAACAGAAAAATAAAACACACTACATACAGGGGAACAATTATACAAATTGCCATTTAACTTCTTATAAGAAACAAAGCACACCAAAAAGTGGGTGATAGACATGAACAGAAGCTTTTCAAAGGAAGATAGACAAATGCCCAATAAACACATGAAAAAAAAAAAGCTCAACATCACTAATTATCAGGAAAATACAAATTAAAACCACAACGAGAGATCACCTTACCCCAGTGAGAATGGTTTTCATTAAAATGTCCAAAAACAATAGATGCTGTCATGGATGCAGAGAGAAAGGAATGCTTATGCACTATTGGTGGGACTGCAAATTAGTACAATTTCCATGGAAAACAATATGGAGATTCCTCAAAGAACAAAAAGTAGACCTACTATTTGAGCTAGCAATCCCACTACTGGATATTACCCAAAAGAAAAAAAGTCATTTTATCAAAAAGACATTTGCACTTGAATGTTTATTGCAGCACAATCCACAATTGCAAAGATGTAGAATCTACCCAAGTGCCCACCAATTCATGAGTGGATTAACAAAATGTGGTATATGTACTATGGAGGTATATGAGTACTATGGAATAGTACTCAACCATGAAGAAGAGTGACTTAATGCTTTTTGCAACAAATTAAATGGAACTGGAAACTCTTATCCTAAGTGAAGTATCTAAAAAATGGAAAAACAAACACCACATGGACTCGCTATTTACTGGAACTAACCAGTCAGCATACATGTGCACAGAGGAAAGTAAAACTCAATGGAAATCAAGCAATGGGGAGGGTGGAAGAGGGAATGGGCAAAAATCTACCTAAAGGGTACAGTGAACACTATCTGGGTGATGGGCTCACCTATAACCCTGACTAAAGCATAAAAAAATTGATACATGTAACCAAAAACATTTGTACCCCTGTAATATTTTGAAATAAAAATATATGTTTGATTGTCCCAAATGAAAACAGGAAACAGGAATAAGAGAATAGAAACATATGGGACAAATGGTAAAAATAGCCATGAAGTACAATTAAATATAAATATGTTACTAATTGCATTATTAAATAATAAAATAAAAATTCATATTTAAGGCAAACATATTCATGAAAAATTAAAGAGAGAATCAACTACATTATGCATACGAGACATGCATACCAAATATAAAGACACAGTCACCCTTAAAGCAGAAGACTGAGGTCAGATGTAACATGCAAATGTTAATAGAAGAAAGTTGAACATTTAACAGATGTAAAAAGGGAGATTTTGTATAGGTAAAATTGTCAATTCAAAAGGAATTACAGAAATCTTAAACATGTATACTTCTACCAATAACTTCAAATTACATGAAGTAAAAATTAATAGATTTAACTGGAAAAATACTGAAATAAAAAATCATAGTTAGAGAATTTCATATTCCCTCTATAAAAATTTTAGAAGAATTAGACCAATAAAAAAGGAAAGTATGTAGAAGATTTGAACAGCACTACCAACCAATTTGCTCAACCAACATTTAGACAAAATACACACAAGACATGCAGAATATATCTTATTTTTAAATGCATATATAATTTTCAACAAAATTAACTGTATCTCTAGGGAAAACAATTCTCAACAAATTTCAAAAGAATACACTTTTACAGAATATGTTTTCCGACCATAATGGAATTATTTTAGAAACCAATAACACAAATTTTATGTACATCAATATTCAGAAAAAAGCATCACATGCATAAATAACCCACGTGTCAAATTAGAAATCACAAGATAAATTTGAAAATATTTCAAAATAAATAAAGTGAAAATACAGCAAACTAATGTTTGTGCGCTATAAGGGGAAAGGAAGAAAAAATTAAACTGAATAATATAGTTTCTACTTTAAGAAGTCAGAAAAAATAGAATAGACTGGTCCTAAAGGAAGTATGAGGAAGATAAGAGCAGAAATTAATAAAATTGAAATTATACAAGTAATAGTATTAACAAAACTGAAGGTGGGTCTCTGAGATGATAAAATTGATGTTTCTAAATAGAGCAATAAAAGGAAAAATGGGAAAAAATAAATTTATAATATCAGAAGTAAAAGAAAGATGTCATTAAGATTGAGATATAATTAATGTTATTAGAATGGATATAAAAAATATTATAAACACCTTCATGCCAATAAATTTGACAAGTTACATTAAATGGATGCATATACAGAAGTACAAAAATTACCAAGACTGAATAAAC
Organism: Indri indri; assembly: GCA_004363605.1. Lineage (NCBI taxonomy): Eukaryota > Metazoa > Chordata > Mammalia > Primates > Indriidae > Indri > Indri indri. Next base: position 5,244 of record RJWJ010038416.1, read on the forward strand.
AAGAAATAGAGAACCAGAATAACTGCATGTCAAATAAAAATTCATAATAAAAACACTTCCAGAAGCCATACACAAAAATACTGCACAACATATTATTTCATTTATATGAAATTTTAGAAAAGGAAAATCAATAAAACAGCCCTAGATTAGCCATTAAGCAAAGTAAGCACATGCTTAGGGCACCAAGAGAATGTGGGCTTCACAGAGCTTTTCCCTTTGGCTATCATGCCCTTAACTTTTTCACACACTAGTCAAAATTTTTGTAATTGCTTTATCTGTTGATTTCAACGTTAATAACACTGTTAGAATATTTTCCTTGACATAGTGAATGACTAAGTTTTAAGAGTTTGGCTTGAAAGTGCATCAGATATCATATTTATTACTATCTAATCCCTTGAGAGTTTTGCTTCAATTGGTTATAAATGCAATACAATCTCGCTTCCATTTAACTCGATTGGTTTGTGATCTGAAAGTACATTATTTTCAATAAAATGTTTATTCTGCTGCTTATCAGAATATTCTATAAATGCCAAATAGGTCAAGTTGGAGATGTTTTTCCAGTGTTCTATGTTTTTACTGATAATTCAGTTTATTTTCTCTATCAATTATTGAGAAATGCATGTCAAACTGCCAGTATAGCTATTTCTATTTCTTCTTTTAATAATAGTTCTATAAATTTTAGAATTTGCATAGCTTAAAACTCTCTTGTTTATGTGCATATACAATTAGGATTGTTATATCTTCTTGGATAATTGACTTCTTTACCATTATGTATTCCTCTGTTTATCTCTGGTAATTTTAAATATTTCTTTTTTCTGAAATTTACTTTGTCTGATCTTCATATAGCTACTTTAGCTTTATTTTCATTAGTATTTTCATAGTGCATTTTTTTCCATCTTTTCACCTACATATGTGAAAGGTGGGTAGGTCTTTTCACCTATGTGTTTATTTTTTATTAAGTTTCTTTCTTGTAGACAGTGTATAGTTGAGCCTTGTGTCTTTATCCAATCTGAAAAGAAATCTCTGCCTTCTAATTGTTGTAAGAACATTTACATTTAATTTAACAATTGATGATTGACATTGAATTAAAAGCTACCATCTTGCTAGCGCTCTTCTATTTTTTTACATCTGTTCTTTGTATATTTGTTCATTCATCTGCAATCTTGGATTAATTGAGGTTTTTTTGAAAAAATCGTTTTTTCCACTATTGGCTTTTAGTACCTGCTATTGAAATAATTTTAGTGGTTGCCCTTGGTTTTACAACATATGTATTTAGATTTTTGTTATTTTTGTCATAATCTTTATTTCTGCATATGCTATAAACATGCAATCCTTAACTTTTTGACACCACATTCTTCTGACAGACTTCTTGTATGCCTGTTTCGCATCTCTCTGACTTCTTTTCTCTGACCTCTAAATCCCCTTTTTAAAAGGGATTGCCAAATTAGGCAAAGTTCTCCAACACTGAAAGGAAGGAGATGATACAAAGTGTACACATCAGAGTGAGAGAATTTGGGGGTGGTGGCATCTTAGAATCCTGCCTACCACAACAGCTTTACTTCCTTCCTCCAACAATCTACTCCTTGTAATACTGAATTATCTATATAGGATCAGTCTCACTTTCAACAAGATAATATCCATCCATCCTTTTCATGAAGGAGGAGAAAAAAACTTAATCAAGCTAGTAATGATAGGACTCTGTTTGGTCAGTCAGAAGAAGGACATCTGGACAGGAGGGAGGAATCCATGGGCATCAAGTCCATGGATTTTATTCTGCTAAACAATAATCGTCACCTTTACCTTCCAAATATTTCCTGAATTTCTTCATTTCTTACCTTCTCCACAGTCACTTACTCTAGTATAACATCTCTTTATTGAAGATGGTACCTAAATAATATCTGTTGCCATCCACCTTCTAACCTTCTCTGACATCATCCGGGTGCATCCTTCAATCCTTCAAAATTCAGCCAGATTGAGGAAATAAAGGATGTATTCAATTGTTTCAGCCACTATGAATTTTGATGATTTTATTTTTCTATTTAACCATCTCCTAAAAAATGTAGATTGTTTCAAAAAGAAAATTTACAATATAATGCTAACATGATTTTCTTAAAATTCTGCTTTCAGCATTCAGCCTAGTAAGTATTTACTTATGGCACATGTATTTACAGCCACAATGACAAGGTGGCTTACTTAGTTTTATAAATGTAATTGATGGCACTATACATTCAGAAAGTCCTGATTTGCAGCACTTTCTAGGCATTAGGGGATCAATTATAACAATATAGAGAAACAAAGACAATTTATATAGCATTTAAGATAGTAATTTTGGAGGTATATGTAATGTGATAATAAATAGAAAATGGAAAATATCAATTTTTTTGGCCCTAAGGACAGTTGAAAATCAATTTTATTCAAATAGCTGCACTAATATAAAATAATTTTGAATAAAAGCTCACAATGAAACATATCTCTTTTAAGATTGGTCGCAAAACATTTTCTTTTAAATTTTAGAATATTTAAAATTCAATACAACTAAATAGAGAAAACAAAATATACCTTGAATTTAAATAGGTCACTTCTTATCTTTAAAAGATTCTTCTTCCGTGGTGTTTGATCATTCATCATGAATCTTTATCTTTATCTTCCATGTACAGGGTTGAAATTTGCAATCTTTAGTTTTATTCCAACTTGAATTTATGTATGCACAATTTTAAAGGTTCTTACAATTTAGCCATAGTCAATTTTGCATCTATAGAATAAGGATAATGATAATCTTTTGCCTGTAAAGTATTTGAAAATCCAAGAATAAAAGTGCTGTAAAGTTCCAAGTATGACTTTAATAAGATACAAAACATTGAATCATGAGGCTCTGTTGAGTATTCAATTTAAGACATTTCATGTTAATGCCTCTCCAGCTAATTTTTTTGGCTGTACAGCATATGCCCGCTCTCTGTCTCTCTGATAAATGACATCCTCCCACTTTTTCTGTACTCTATAATTCGTGTTATTGAAAATGTAAATCTTGTAGAAAAGAGGCCCAGCAATGACTTTGCCAAAAAACTTTCAAAATTTGAATTATTATTTAAACTTTGCAAAGTCAGAATTATATTTCCTCTAAATTAAATTTTGTTTGTATCATTTAACAGTTAAGCCGATCTTGGTTTTACTTTTTTCACTTTATTAAACTGATGGCCTGGCTTTTGCATCTTTTAATATGCTTTTAAATTATCTCTTTGAATTAGAAAAGTTCCGGGGGGAAAAATAAACTAGTAAAAGTACTATTCTGAACTCTACTACAGTAGTCTCCTCTTATCCATAGGGCTATGTGCCAAGACCCTCAGTGGATTTCTGAAACCACAGACAGTACCCAAATCTATATATTATGTTTTTTCCTATGGATATGATAAAGTTTAATTTATAAATTAAGTGTGGAGTAAGAGATTAACAACAGCAACTAATAATAAGATAGAACAATTATGCTGTAATAAAAATTATGTGAATGTGGACTCTCTCTGTCTTTCAAAATATTGCAATATTTTTGCAACAAAGTTGACCATAGGTAACTGAAACCATGGAAAAGGAAACCATGGGCATCTCACTACCTTTCATATAACATGGAAAAAACTGCGTAACAACTTGACTTGAAGATAAAAATTACTATAATTCTATGAAACAGAGATGAAATGAAGCTGGCCCTTAAAGGAACTAGATATTGAGACATAACTTGTTTTTACTTTAATTAAATATACATGTCTAACCCGTGAATTTATTCTTTAACATCTTTGGGTTTCTGATGCATTCTTTCATTAAATTTATCATTAATCCTCTTGAAATCCTTATTGTCTGCTTAATATATGTTTTGACAGTAACACTTGCAATAATGGATGCTATTGAGTCAGCCCATGTATCATTAGACATTGTGATCCTATCGTAATTCTTAGATTTATCCCATATTATGCTTACTATATTTAGGGAGGCACAATAAGATGTAAGATTATGAGCAAAGGCTCTGGCATTAGAGAGGAGTTTAAATATTGAATCTTTCATTTAAAAGCTATGCTACCATGAACATGTTTCTAATATATTAATCATCAGGATAAACTAGGTTATGCTGGAGTAGCAAATATCCCTCTTATAATATGAGTTAAAACATAAGTTTGCTTTTTTACTCATGTCCATTGAAGTTTATCTGGAGAAGGTGGATATAAATTGAAACTCTGATCATCAGTCACTCATAGGAAAATCTGAGGACCACCACAATTGAATATTCAATATAACTTTTTCAGAAGGCAAAGACAGATTTGCAAGGTTTTTGGCAATTAAATTCTTGTACTTTTCTTGCTGATTTTCCTGAGTTCTATAGAGATTCTAGTCATCAGCCCTTTATCGGATGTGTAGCATGTGAGTATTTTCTCCCATTCTGTAGGTCGTCTGTTTGCTCTCATGATAGTTTCTTTGGCTGTGCAGAAGTTTTTAATATGATCAGGTCTCATTTATTTACATTTGTTGTTGCTGTGATTGTCTTCAAGGTCTTCTTCATAAATTCTTTCCCTAGGCCAATGTCTATAAGAGTTTTTCAACATTTTCTTCTAGAATTCTTATAGTTTCATGCCTTAAGTTTAAGTCTGTTATCCACTGTGAGCTGATTTCTGTGAGAGATGAGAGGTACAGATCCTGTTTCAGTCTTCTACACATGGCTGTCCAATTTACCCAGCACGATTTGTTGAATAAGGATTCTTTTCTCCAATGGATGTTTTGTCTGCTTTGTCAAAGATTAGATGGCTATATGAGGATGGATTTACATCTGGGTTCTCAGTTCTGTTCCATTAGTTTATGCCTCTGTTCTTGTGCCAGTACCATGCTGTTTTAGTTACTATAGCCTTGTAGTATAGCTTGAAGTCTGGTAAATTGATGCCGTCCAATTTGTTCTTTTTGCTTAAGATTGTTTTTGCTACATGGGGTCTTCTCTGGTTCAATGCAAAGAATAGAATTATTTTTTCTGGATATGCAGAATATGATGTTGGTATTTTAATAAGGATTGCATTGAATCTGTAGATAACTTTGGGAAGTATATACATTTTAACAAGGTTGATTCCACCGACCCATGAGCATGATATGGTTTTCCTCCTGTTTATGTCCTCTGCTATTTCCTTCTTCAGTGTTTCATAGTTCTCCCTGTAGAAGTCTTTCACCTCCTTAGTTAAATATATTCCTAGGTGTTTTATTTTCTTTGTTGCTATTGCGAAGGGTATGGAGCCTTTGATTTGGTTCTCAGTTTTACTATTGTTGTTATATAGGAATGCTATTGATTTGTGTACATTGATTTTGTAACCTGAGACTTTGCCAAGTTTGTTTTTCAATTGCAGTAGTCTCATGGCAGAATCTTTGGGGATTTCTAGATATAAGATTATATCATCAGCAAAGAGCAATAGTTTGATCTCTTCTGCCCCCATTTGGATGCCCTTAATTTCCTTCTCTTGTCTGATTGCTCTGGCTAGGACTTCCAGCACTATGTTGAATAGAAGTGATGATAGAGGGCAACTTTGTCTGATTCCAGTTCTAGGCAGGAATGCTTTCAGTTTTTTCCCTGTTCAGTATGATGTTGGCTGTGGGCTTGTCATATATGGCTTTTATCATTTTAGGTAAGTCCTGCCTATGCCTACTTTGTTAAGTGTTATTATCATAAAACAGTACTGAGTTTTGTTGAATGCTATTTCTGCCTCTGTTGAGAGGATCATATGGTCTTTGTTTTTTACTTCTATTTATGTGTTGAATTACATTTATAGGTTTTCATATGTTGAACCATCCCTGCATCTCTGGCATGAAGCCCACTTTATCACGATGGATTAATTTTTTAATAATCACCTGAATTCAGTTTTCTAGGATTTTGTTGAGACTTTTTGCATCTATATTCATAAGGCATATTGATCTGTAGTTTTCTTTTTTGTTACATCCTTTCCTGGTTTTAGTATCAGAGTGATGTTGGCTTCAGCAAACAACCCCATTAAAAGGTAGGCAAAGGACATGGACAGAAACTGTTCGAAAGAAGACAGACTAATGACCAAAAAACATATGAAAAAATGCTCAACATCTCTAATCATCAGGGAAATGCAAATCAAAACTATAATGACATATCACTGAACTCCAGTGAAAATGGCTTTTATCAAAATTTCCAAAACAACAAATGTTGGCATGGATGAGGAGAGATAGGAACACTCATATGCTGCTGGTGGGACTGCAGACTAGTACAACCTCTGTGGAAAGCAATATGGAGATACATCAAAGAGATATAAGTAGAACTACCATTTGATCCAGCAATCCCATTACTGGATTGCATCTACCCAAAAGAACAAAAGACATTTTATGAAAAAGGCATTTGCACTTGAATGTTTATAGCAACACAATTCATAATTGCAAAGATGTGGAAACAACCCAAATGCTCATCAATACATGAATGGATTAATAAAATGTGGTATATGTATACCATGGAGTTCTACTCAGCCACAAAAAACAATGGTAATGCAGCACCTCTTGTAGCATCCTGTATAAAACTGGGGCCCATTCTATTAAGTGAAGCATCACAAGAATGGAAAAACAAGCACCACATGTACTCACACCATGCAATTGTGTTAACTGATCAACACTTATGTGCACGCATGGTAGTAACATTCATTGGGTGTTGGGGAGGTGGGAGAGGAGAGGAGAGAATGGGTATATTCACACCTAATGGGTGCAGTGTGCACCGTCTTGGAGGATGGACATGTTTGAAACTCTCACTCGGGTGGGGCAAAGGCAATACGTGTAACCTAAACATTTGTACCCCTGTAATATGCTGAAATAAAAAATAAAAAATAATAAATAATCAAGAAAAAAGAAATAAATTCTGGCACTCAAATTTGTGTCTTTCAGTCAAAACTAATTGGTCACTCATTAGTTATATGGCTAATGATGGAACAAAGAAGTACTCCTCACCAGTGCTGAGGTGGAGAAGATTTGGAAATATATGATAAAAAGTTCTGTTGATTACTACATGTATGTTTCCTGGTCCTTTAAAGGAAAGATAATCCTAAGACCCATGTCATAAAGCTGCTTCAAGGAATTAGATATTGAATGTGGAATTCTTATCCAATGGTATGATACATAGTATAAACTATTAAGCCTGGCACTATTTTATTATTATAATTAATTTTATCTTCAGTAATCAGATAAAAAAGAATGGCCTGCTGTTAATAATTTATTCTTTAATATTGTGAGAAAAATGAAATATTCTATTTTACCAGTTTTCTGATGACACATGTATTTTCTCACTTTTCTACATCTCTTGTACCATGTTCACAACAATAATACAAATTTTAAAAATAAAATTCCAAATTAAATTATCATCAAATATTGGAAAACAACTGTATTGTAGGATTTGTAATCTTTTATCTTTAATTCTTGCCATGTAAATTAAATATCATTAACCTTAGTTTACAAATGAGGATACTTATGTTCACAGATGGAAAAAAATTTGCACAAAGCCATATAGCTAGTAAATAGTAGAGTGAGAATTTGAAGATTTCTGTCTGACCCCAAACTCAAGGTCAAAATATACAATATTCCTTAGTCTAATCAATTGCTTAGAGCCTTATCATTTACAGTTAACTTTTGTATATTTGTTCCATATTAACAGTTACCTCGTTAGGTAGGTATCATTTGTATGATCCTCGTTTTGAAGATGAGCATATTGAATTGTATAGTTAAGTTACTGGTTAAGAATCAAACTAATAACTTTTGAGATAGTTGGTTTTGTTTTGATTTGTTTTCTTTTTGCTAATCGCACTGCTCTGACATCACAAAATTTTGGCTTTTTTTTATTTTATGAGTATTTTGTGAGGTGTTTTGTAATGCTGGTTATGAAAATTATGTGCAAGGAAAGGCTCATTATTGAATAAGTTTTCGAATGATTTAAGGTGGATTCCTTTACTACAGGGCTTCTCAGAGCTTTTAATATCTTAGTGTGCAATTTCTCCCTCAAGAAGTGAGTATATAATTCAATATGGTGCATTTCAATGATCCCAAAATGTATGCACCTCATCATCAGGAAGTTCATAGGAGCTGCCACAATAGAGCATTTGATTAGATATATCTATTTTCTATATACAATTAGAGCAAAACCTAATTCCTAAGGTTCTTCACATTAGAGAGTAGAGTTGGCAATGTTGTTTCTTTTTTCCTTGTCTGCCTGCTTAATTTTTTTAAAAGAGAAAACGATGGTATCATTCTGATTAAAGACAACAGAATCACAAACTACATGCTTCTATAATTTTATTTCTATTTAATTGGAGGAAAAAATAAGTCTTTTTCTGGAATAACCAAAATTTTTAAGTAAAAGAAAACTATTTGAAGATTCAGACATGATAAAAATAACAATTAAGATTATTTTACAAATTCCTATAGTTTATTTGTAAACTACTAGTTCAATAAGAGAGCCTATTCCTTAGAGAACTAAGTGTTTATGGAGTGTGAACACGACCCTAATTTAATTCAACACTAAAGTATAAATTATTGATTCTGTTTCTCCTGAAATCTCAGATGATCTGCATATTGACATAAACAAACTGCTTCTGAGACGTTCCTAAGAAAGGTCTCAAGGAATAAGTTCACATCAAGTATTAATGTACATCAGTTATATGATATTTTAATATAAAGTAGCGAACTTTATTTTCTTTGTGATTTAATATTGAAATTAGGGCAAAATTTAGAAGACCAGAGAGGATAATCAGACAGAAATATCACATCTTGATAAATAGTAGAGAAGCAAGTAATGGAGGAGAAAAGGAAATGAAAGGTGGTGTTGTGCTGGGAAATGAAGGGAGAAGTCGAGTGCCTATAACAACAAAATCTGCATTTAAGAAGGACAAGAATTGAAAATAAAAGTATTAATAGAATAATTTGGAGCTCAATATATACCAAAGAAATGCAGAAATAATAGTGACCTTACAGGTCAAGAACTAGATGTCTGTGGATTGAGAAATTGCAACAGAATGCAGGACCTATACAATGCTCCTTGATGTCCGCAGGGGATTGGTTCCAGGACCTCCTGTGGACACCAAAATCCATGTATATCAGAGTCTGGAGATGCTCAAGTCCAGGAATATAAAATGGCTCAGTATTTGCATATAACCCATGCACATCCACCCACATACTTTGAATCATCAATAGATTACTTATAATACCTAATGCAATGTAAATGCTATGTAAATAATTGTTGCACGTATTGTTAAGGAACTATAATAAAAATAAAGTCTGTAAACATTCAGTACAGACCCAATTTTTTTTACAAATATTTTCTAGCTGCAGTTGGTTCTATTCACAGATGCAGAACCCCTGGATATGGAGGGCCGATTGCATGTACAAACTGGCCACAAAAGGCCTGGCTTTCTTCCAGGCTACGTACATCCTAAGGAGGGCAGACTACCCGGTACAATGAGTCAGACAGTAATTTACAAGAAAAATACCTGACTGCCTAAATTATGTTACCTCATTTGTTTTCCTGTTCATAATTCATACCCTTAAGACTCCCCAGACCACAAAGTAGTTTCTGAGTGAATAGAGGGCTCCAAGTGTGATTATTAGAGTAATTCATTTTGGTGGTCTTTGTTATAGAAATATCTGAGGCTAGGCGAACTTTAGTCCTGATTTTTCACTCACATGGCGAGAATGCCTACATGAATCATGTTGTTCTCTTATTAATGTCATTAATAGGTTTAAAGCCAGTTA
>RJWJ010038417.1:0-15022 GCA_004363605.1 Indri indri
TAATTACAGTGAATTTTTCACCAGAAACCATACAGGCCAGAAGGAAGCAGCATGACAATTTTCAAGTGCTAAGAGAAAAGGACTATCAATCCAGAATTCTCTACCCAGCAAAAATATCCTTCAGGAATGAAGGGGAAATCAAGACATTCTCAGATGACTGAAGACTAACAAAATTTGTTGCCAACAGACCTACCCTAAAAGAATGGCTAAGGAATTTCTTGAAACAGAAATTAAATGATAAAAGAAAGAATCTTAAAACATCAGGAATGAAGAAAACAATATAAAGAGTAAAAATATGGATAAATACGACAGATTTTCCTTTTCCTCTTGAGTTTTTAACTTACATTTAATAGTTGAAACAAAAATTATAACACTGCTTGATGTGGGTCTTAATGATGTGTAGGAAATATCTTAAGATATTTATATTAAAAGTAGGGAAGGATAAAAGGATATAAAGGGAGCTAAGATTTCCATACTTCACTTAAACTGGTACAGCCACTCTGGGAAATATTTGGCAGTTTCTTAAAACACTTAACATACACAGCACATTACACAGCGATCCCGCTCCTAGGTATTTAGTCTACAGAAACTGAAATTTAAGTCCACATAAAAACCTGTATAAAAATGCTCATAGCAGCTTTACTTGTAATAGCCAAAAATAGAATCATCAAAAATGTCTTAAAATAGATGAATGGTTAATCACACTGGGGTATATCCACACTGTGCATTATTTTATTTTATTTTATTTTATTTTATTTTATTTTATTTTATTTTTGAGACAGAGTCTCACTCTGTTGCTTTGGCTAGAGTGCTGTGGTATCAACCTAGCTCACAGCAACCTCAAACTCCTGGGCTCAAGCAATCCTCCTGCCTCAGCCTCCAGGGTAGCTGGAACTACAGGCATGCACCACTGTGCCCGGCTAATTTTTTTCTATTTTTAGTTGTTGGCTAATTTTTTTTCCATTTATAGTAGAGATAGGGTCTTGCTCTTGCTCAGGCTGGTCTCGAACTCCTGAGCTCAAGTAATCCTCCCACCTCAGCCTCCCAGAGTGCTAGGATTACAGGCGTGAGCCACCGCGCCCGGCCTACACTGTGCGTTATTTACTAGGCAGTTTAAAAAATGAAGTATTGATATGTGCAACAAACTGGATGGGTATCAAGGGCATTATGCCGAGTGGGGAAAAAACAAATCTCAGAAGATCATATACCATATGATTCAACCTATATGACATTCTCAAAATCATAAAATTATAGAGATGGAGAATAAATTAGTAGTTACCGGGGGTCGAGGATGGTGGTAGGAGGGGTGGAGGGGCTAAGTGTGACTATGAAGAGGTTGCACGGGGGAGGTTTTTGTGATGAAACAGTTGCATATCTTCATTGAGGTGGTGGTTACACAAATCTACATATGATAAAATGGAATAAAACTCTATGCACACATTGTGCCATTATCAGTCTCCGGGGGGTTTTATATGGTATTATCATTACTTAATATATAACTTGGGAGAAATGGCTTAAAGTCGGTGTGAGGGAAGGGCCTCTCTGAACCATCCTTGCAACTTCCTAGAAATCTCTATTTTAAAATAAAATTTAGCAAAAGAGTTCAGAAAGAGGGCTCACTGTGGCTACTTCTTGGTAAACTTTATCTCAGTGTGGCAACTCATAAATTCTCACTTTTTGGTCAGCTATTGACTTCTTTGTACGTGCTTCAGTATCTTTCACAATGACCTGTTTCTCCATGGACTGTTTCTCTGCACAATTTACCTTCCTTTTTCATGCTTAGCACCTGTAACTGCAGGAAGACTTTTTTTCTCTCTTTACTCTTCTTAGGAGATGAGCATTCTGCTCATTTATGTCTCCCAGCATAGAACATGTATTTTTTTTTAAACGTGTGTGTTAATATAGAACAGCTTCTGGAACCAATTTTCCTAATAGTACTAAGCCACTAGCTCCTTTTCAAAATTGCCTCAATAAAAGCATTTATTAATAAAAGGTACTATATATTTTCAATAGATTTGAATAGCAAAACAAAAAGATTTTAACATTAAATTTTTTCATTATGTGTATATTCTATATGCATGTAAATTAACCAATCATAATGTATGCACACACATATGTGTGCATATGTACACATACATGTGTGTATATACATACACACCATATACATATATGTAAATTAATGTAGCCTGTAGAGAAAATATAGTTCATTAACACTGAGGAAATATTATATAAAGCAAGAGGGCTATCAGGATAATTATATTAATCAAAAGTTTACCTTAATTGAAAGGTACACTCAAACAACATGCCAACATCCAAGACATAGTCAAGCTAGTGGTCCAGAAAAGAAAACGAGAAAAATTATTAGTTATAACCTAACATCAAAATCTTATTTCAAGGAAACCAACTCTATAATTAATTTTATACTTAACTCTCTACCAAAGACAAAATCTAATTCCCTAAAAATTGAAGCTCTAATCACTCCCCCAACCTTTCCCATATGGCATTTTTTAAATTGTCAGATGATCACTGAAAATGGTACTTTTTGGAGGACATTCCCAGGCACATCAAACACAACTTCATCATTACTCATAATGTCTACAAGTTCAGTAATGATAGGGGAGTTTGCATACAGTCATATCAACATACTGTTCACTCTTTTAAGTTTTTTACACAGCTGTCCCATCAGTAAAGATAAATGGCATTAATTTTACATTTTTGGAGTGATATATTGTCTCTAGGGTTGCTTTGGAAATCTCTTCGCTCCTAAATATTGAAGCATTTGGAGGTAATTTGACTATTCTGAAATATTATTGCATTCCAGAAAAATAAAACCTTGAAAATATATCTTACCTGAATGGGTACAAATCTTTCAACAATGAGAATAGGGTTAACTCAATTATGAAAACAGATACAGTCACGAAGGAAAAATGCAGAAGAATGGGAAACCAAAAACCATTCTCACAAAAATAAATGAAGACAGATTGGAGCATAATATTTCATAGAAATGTTCTTGAAAAAAAACGAGTGAATTAAAAACAGGAAAATTATCTACAATGCATATTTTTAAATGGTGCTTTGTAGCATAAAAACAAATCAATTCTTCCTATTACAAACTTCCTGTTACAAACCAAAAGAAAACATAATGGGCTAGAATCTAAACAGCACCATATTAACTGGAAGTTTAAATTCACATAAACAGTGTGCCATATTCAAGGCAAACACTGGGGATATAAAGATGAGTAGGAATCTTTTACTGCATTTAAATTGTCAAATACTTATTTATCTGATTAATGAAGCAAAGAAATACAGATAATTGAAGAACCAATATAATTTCTCTGACCTTTACGCCACCCTTACTCACCAAATTCACAGTTTTTCTCTTTTTGTTGAGCTGTGTAACCAAATCCCACATTCACTTCTCTTTCATGTACCTTACAGATAAGTGTGAAAATTTTATTGATTCATACAGGAAACATTCAAAGGCTTTAAATGTATCTGCAAGGAATTTGATTTTGGTTCTACCTGCTAAGTCTAACTTGTCATTTCTAAAGCAATGTCTAACTTTGGAATTTTCTGACTTAAGCTATACCGTATTTATTCAGGCTTTTATTTGTCTATTCAGGGTATTGTAAGGATTCTGGAAACGTCTGTATACAAAGTTTTTTGCTGCAAGTATAGGAGAGATGAGAGAAGTGAGAGACAGATCACTTTGGAACTTCTTCCTCTCACTCTCACTCTCTCCTCCCACCCGACACCCTGCGCCATTTGGGAGCGAGAGGGATTGAAGGCAAGAGGGACAGCATAGACACAGACCTGGTCAAGAGGCAAATCTCTGAGGATAATGTCTCAAATGTGTAAGCAATAATAATAATAATAAACTTCTCTTAGGTTCATTCTCATCAGGAAACTCCACACTTGGATTCTTACAAAGTTCAGACAGGGGGATCTACCACTGGGAGAGGGGTCAGAAGAGCAGATACCTCCCTAAGGTACAAGTGCAGGGGGCCGGATGATGTCTGAATTAGGACAGGAGCACTGAGACCAACCTTGCATACCCTTGAATCTTAAACTCTGTTCATTAACTCTCAATGGAATACTCAGAGATCGTAAACACTAGTCGCGTTCCCTGTAAATGTTATACATCTCTCAAAAGAAGAAATCGAATAATGCACTACAATGTTTGCTATTTGTAACGTGCTGAACATACGGACAGTATAGTTTTAAAATATTACTCAATTTGATTCATATTCTCCCTATGGCCCATAGTTTTTCCAAACTAGTATGAAAGATGTGGTTTTAAAGACATCGACTTGCATTTCAGTTCCTCAACCTCTTTCAAAATGTTTATACTCGGGGACTCTCTACGACAGACCCTCTGACCTCCTTCTATGACTCTCTCCATTTTTCTCACTCCCCTCCAGCCACACTGCACCTCTCTTTTGTTTCTCCAACGTACCAGACAGGATCACACCTTAGGGTCTTTCCCTAGCCTGTTCTCTCTGCTTGGAACTCTCTTCCCAGGAAGCACCTCCTTTAACTACCTGCTCAAATGTCACATACTCAATAAAGTTTATTACTCTTTCAAAAAATATAACTATCCTCCCCCAGTAGCACATTCGTGACTCCTCTTACCTTTTTTTCCTTTTTCTATTTCATTTATTATTTCCTTCTATACCTTATAATTATCTCATTCATTAGATCTGTTTGTTTGGTTTTTTTTTAATTTTCTGTCCTATCTAGCGTAATGTAACCTTCATGAGAAAGGGGTCTTTATCTCTTATCTCTTTTTTCACTAATATAACTCAATCTTCCAGAATAATTCATGGTGCAGAGTAGGCATTATTCAGTAAAGATTTGCTGAAACAGTGAATGAATAAATGAATGAATTTCTCACCCGTAGTGACTCTCACTCAAAATTCTGGCCCAGGTGTTGAGAAAGAGTATTACTTTCAATGGGAAGCATATCCTTCGAAATTGAAGTTGTTTCCATTCACCATTTTCAATAAAACCTTAAAAAGAACATTAAAGAAACTTTAGAAGTCAACCTGTAGTGCATGGGAGCATAAAGATTTTCCAAGTTATTTTGGGTTGTACATGAGCAAAAAATTTTAAGACGGGAAAGAACCTATAAAGAAACTGTAGAAAATACCAGTAAACTGCTCACCAAATCCATTTCTTCCTCTTCTCTTTTTTTTTTTCTCCTGAGGACACAGTTTGACTATATTTTCCCCAGGTTCTTTCACAGTTATGTGGAGTCATGTTACTGAGCCCCAGCCAATAGAATGTGGGAGATGCTGATGTGTATTATTTCTAGAACTGGTGCCTTAAAAACCCCTCATTTGTGATTCTCCACGCCCTTTGTCCTTCACTGGCTTGACACAGGTAAGCATGGTAACCCAGGAAGCTACCTGTTGAACACTGTGGCTCCACAAGGTTAAGGAAGCCTGGGTTCTAGAATCACTACTTAAGGAGAGGTGTTTGCCACCATGAATACACATTTGGACTTTATATAAACATGAAGTATACTTCTCTTGTTTTAAATTACTGAGAATTTGTGGTTCATGTATTTTGGTAGCTAGTATTAGCTTAAGTAATATAGAAATGTTCCTGCTATATTAAATAGAAAAAGAATTTTCTTTTAGAGGCTAAAATTCTAGCTTGGTTAAACAGACATAATCCAGATGGAAGTCTGGGATCCCAGAATATAGAAAAGATGTTTTTCCTTGCAAGATCACATGTGGCAAAGACTTCAGTAAGTGTTTCTAATAGGCCTCCTCTCTTCTTTAGAAGTCAGCTGACATTTTTGTGATAGGGGTGAAAACAGCTGGATTGTTTGAAAAATTGCCTCAGAAGGGATGAGACAGGACGCTCGGTGATGAATTGAGAAGGTCTCCCTCTACCATTATCGGATTGTTTTTTTAAAAGGCTCTTTCTTTGTAAAATCCCTTCTTGAATCAGATTTGGTTTTTAGCAGATAATTTCTTACCTAAACTCAACCTCTAGAATTTAAGATTTAATCATTATTAAATCCATTACATAAAGAAGCTCTCAATAGTGATTTTTTGAGTTTTGATAAGGTTTAACAAGACAAATAACTTACAAGTCTTTAATTTTGAAAATAGTAGACTCCAAAAATAATATATTTATAATCTAACGCATCCAGAGCCTAAGAAGAGTTTCAAACATATGAATGTTCTTCTAAAAAGTCATAAATTCATATCATTGAATAGAAACATCTGTGAAACACTAAATTATTTCTCTTCGTATTTGCTTCTGTAAAACTACGGAATGGTCAAGCAGCTGAAATTACCAGCTGCTTGTGAGGGTGTTAAAATGACACACTTAATTGATACTTCCATCTACAGACATTGTATATTTTTGTCTTCTAAAATGACAGCCTTCAGAATATAAGGCAGAATATTTTAAATAGTGGCATACAAAGTTTTGACATTTATCTGTCATTTTCCCATACTATTTATCCCCAAAATAGTTTGCTTTTTTATATCATGTGAAAGGATAATCGGTCCCCTAAAGAAGTAATGATTTCTAGCAGCAATAGCAATAACAAAAGAGAATGGTTTAGAATCTGCAGGAACAAATGTTGCTGTGGTGCCTCTACTTCTATTCACTCTCAGAGGCTCAAATGTCAACACTTCAGTAATAGCCCCCTTTCCCTCTATACACACAGTCATTCCTCCTCTTGGACTCCCTGAGATGTCAGTTTGTACGTTGATTTTAGCGTTTACAGTACTGTATTATAATTGCCTACATCTCTGACCTATCTGACCAAATGCAAATTTGCATTTTCTTCTTCCTTGTGTCTCAGTACACCATATATGGCAGGTTCTCAATGAATATTCATTAAAGAAGGCATTTTTTTCTCCCTCAGTAAAATTATTTTATGCTTTTTGACAAATTCAAGCATACAATTAGATTTCAAAAATTATAGTCTCCCATATAACCAAAGATATTTCTGGAAAATAAATATTTATTCATGAAGAACAGTGTTTGTACAAAATTCAGCATCTAATGACTGAGGTTTAATAGCTGTGGAATAAAAGCAAACCAGAAAGTCATCCCAAATGCTTCAAAGAATGAGTCAGTATTGAGGACTGGAGCCAAGTCACATGACCCAGGGTGGAGGGCAGGAGGTGCCTCGAGATTTTACAGTCAGTAGCAAAAGCCATGAGTGTCCATAAGCCATGGAATTAAGCAGAAACAACGGACAAGAGAGGAGAATGGTATTCCATGGTGACAGGAGCAGTGAAACCAAAAGGAAAGAACAACTGAGTCACCACAACGTGGAGCAGCATAAGAGGGAAGATCGGAGACCTGCTGTGGAGGGAAGAAGAGTCTGGGGGCCAGTGTGGCCCCACAGGCAGAAAAACATTCTAGATTCTATTTTCCTTAGTTGTGATCACATCCTTAGAATAAAATCCTACCATCTAAGCTGGCCTAAATTTACTTCTGTTCCTTGAAACCTGAAAGATCCTGAAAAAATATACTGGTAAAATGAATGATTGATGACAAGTACCAAATTCTTGATATTCTTTTCCCCAGGAAAACAATGTTCTACATCTTTCATTTGGTTCTGCCACAGTTAGTACACAAAACAGGTTTTACTTCAACCTTCTAATCACAGTCCACACCTGGTTGCCAAGGTCTGGCAATTCTGCTTCTGTTACACATGTCAAAATAGTCTCATGATCTCCATTCCTGTTAGTGTTAAATATTGCTTCATATTCACTTGAAGTCTTCCTAACTGATCTCACTGCATTGATTCTTTCTTTGCTCTAATCCTAAAGTATCCTCAAAACAACAAGAAAAAACCTAGCTGACAATACCTGTGGCCGAGCACTGCATATACAAAAGTGACCAAGGCATGGCTGTGACCTATAACAGGCCCCCAGATCATTAAGGAAGAAAGAGATTTGTATGGAATGAGCCACAATGAACTGAGATGTATTTTCAAGTACATGAACTAAGTTTCTGGGAGGAAAGTTGGGGGAGAAATTGGTTCCGTCAGGGCAATAACATGGGGCCAAGGTAACATGGCACTGAGAGATGGGAAAGGTAAAATATCATCATGCTAATGTATACATCCCTGCCCGATTAGTTATAATATTCTGAATAATAGCACTTTTATTTTAAAAAAGGAAATAAAAAATTCAATTAAAAAAATGAAAGTAATCTGATCAAAGGTTGCTTAGGGTGGGCAGTTGGGAGCAAGGACCATGAATGGAAAGTTTACCCACTACCTCCGTGTATGTCAGGGCTCGTGGTATCCTTCTATCTTTCCTGTCAGAGAAAGGAAACCACTGACCCCATGGGGGGCTGAGTTTGGGGCAAGACGAGTGGCAGTGCAGAGTGAGGATTAAAGGTCACTCTCGGAACCTTCTGTTCATTGTCCCGGGTACCTACAATGTACTGGGACATTAAATATGTTGTAATGGGCAAAACAGACTAAGATTCCAGCTCCCATAGAACTTATAGTTTAGAAAAGAGAGAAGAGAATTAAAAATATGTAGAGAAAATTTTAAATTATTCACAAATTTTGGTAAGTGCTATAAAGGAAATAAGGTGGGTGCTATAGGAGAGAATAACGGAGGGGACATCCTTACACAGGTCGCCAGGAAAGACTTCTTAAATCAGGGTCCTGAATGATGAGCAGACACGAGCCATGCAAAATGGAGAGAATTGTATTCCAGACAGAGAAAACTGACTCCGAAGGCTGTGGGAGAGAAGCCTAATTCCAGTGAGTTGAGAAGTTGAGCAAAATGAGGAAGTCTTCCCAGACCTTACATAAGAAGAAATATGTAAAAGTAACTGGGTGGATTGCTAAGATTAATGGACTTTATCATCATCATCATCATCATCATTTTGGGGGGGTGAAGGAGGCATGGTTTGGAGGATGTATAAACAATATTTACAGAGAGGGGAGAGGGAAACCACAGAAACGCTTATCAGTAGAGGGTCTGCAATTTGACTTTGACAACATGAGACTCAAAGAAACCTCTCGCCCTCCCCAGAAACTGTATGAGTGCGCTGCCTTTAGAATACCAGCTGGCTGTGAACTCCAAACACTTAGGGCCATATATAGAAGACACCTTGTTTTTAAATAGTTTATACACTAATTAGTAAATTATATAAATTCCAATTAATATTTTCCCAGAGTTTAACTGTTCCTTATTGTACCTCATTCATATACAAAAATATAGCATTTTCATTATTAACTTGTGTTGAGCAATGTTTGCCTCGCATGTCCATACTGTGAACACGGCCATATATACGCCTTACAGTCATAAATATTTATATGCCGTTAACACCTAATAGAATTCAGACGAGTTTGACATTTTGAAAAACTTAGAAGAGTGTAAATGAATTATTGGAAAAAAAAAAAAAAAGGCCCCATTTTAATCACTACCCAGCTATTAAACTGGCCGAATCCCTAATCTTTGTAAGTTGAGGATATAATAGTGGTTTAAGCTTGGGCCAGTCACCTCATCTCGCTGCTGTGTAGGCGAGCGCTCAGAAATCAATAGCCTACCTTAGATAGTCACTGAGGTTGGTTTTAAATCTTACACACTAATTTAAATGTAAATTTAAAAGGATTCCCTGAAAGAATGCATCTCAATCAGTCTTTTATTACTGCCTGATATAGGGGATGCCTCATTTCCTCCATAATTTGCTTGAGTCATCAAATTATAAATTAATTGAAGGCAGATGACTATTTCTGGCTTGGTCTGCATCAAATGTATTGACTTTCCTTTGATTGGGCAGGTTTTACTTAGTACCCTCCAAGCTACAATTAATAAACCATCATTTAAATTTTCTCAGACATATTAATCACATGACAGATGTTTGTTGCCTAAAGAGACACCAATTTATAAAGGATATCTGGAAATAGCAGAGAAGACTTAATTAAGCCTAACAATCCACCTCTGAGATTTATATGAAAACGGACTTAGTACCACGATCTATCATGATTTGTGTTTTAACCATATTTTATTAAGGGAAGTTTTTAAATCTCCCTTTGAAAAGACAAATTAGCCTATTTTATGCTTAAAATGATTTTAATTGTATTTTTCAGATTTTTTTAAAAAGTGAATTATTTTCAAAGTACATTTTGACATAAATAAAATATGTTAACATCGAATGCAACGTAAATTTAAGCAAAGAGAATATGTAATTATTTTAGTCAGCTTGGCTGTTACAACAAAATACCATAGACTGAGTGACTTAAATAACAGGATGCTATTTCCCATGGTTCTGGAGGCTGGAAAGTGCCAGATCAAGGTGCTAGCCAACTTGTTCCCTGGTTGGGGGGCGGGTAATACTACTAATCCCATTTCACAGATAAGGAAACTAATACGTAGAGAGTTTATATTCCTGGACAGCATGCATGTTATCATGCTCAACCAAGTGGCAAAGCTAGGCCGTGGTTCTAGCCACGTGTGACTCTAAACTACTCTGTTATATTTTACTACAATTTTCAGTATATTTCTTGAGGAACGAGAATAGAACCATCCAGAAAAAAACCTTAGAAGGATTTTATATTAGAAATAATAGTGTGCAATTGAGAAACTAAGATTACATTCCACATACTTTTAGTATTACTTAAGTATTGCGAAGAGTTTGGAATCCTTTGCTGAACATTTGCTCTGTGTCTCAGCTGACACAAACAGATGAGCAGTACACAATCCAAAGAAGCATTGGAGTACAAACTCCAGACCCCAGAGTTCCAAAGGAAAGTTATTTACCAACAGCGCATTAATGTTGCCCACAGTGGAGCAGAATACGATTTCCATGCTACCCATGCTCATTTGGTTTCAGGGCATCAATCTGAACGAGAATGAACCTGAAGTTAGAGTTGCACTGCTTCAGTAGGTCAATCTCAGTTGATTCAGAGTCATTCAGTGGTGCCTCTGCGGGGTCATGACCGGAACTAAACTCAAGGCCTGAATTCCTTTGTTAACCCAGAAACCACTCCAACTTCCTTAAATTCCTTCAGATCATGAATTATCTAGAACAAAGTTCGACCTTCAAAATTGTTTGGAACAATCCTGAGTCCAAAATTAAGCACAATCTTGCTAGTTTTTTTTTTTTCTAACATCTAATAGTGAATGTCTGTACAATCATTTGTTACTCATTCAGAAAACTAGAAAACATATAACTTTTGTTTTTCCAATTCCATTGACAAATTCCAAATACAAAAACTTCATAATTCTAAGATTAATTATCTCACTGAGGAAATGTTAGAATCTATTTAAGGATAAAGTCATATTCCATGAAGAACATATATTGTCTGTTATAAATTTAAGCATCATTATCTTTTGACAACAGGAATTTAGGCCTTTGTTACCAGACAAATACTCACTTATAAACATAGTAAAACATGAGGGTTTCACAGAATTTTTTTAGATTTCTATGGAGAGAAATTATTGTCCCCTCAGAAAAAAATTGTGGCTAGAATTCAAGTGAAAAACTACCAATTTTAAAAAAGATTCAATATATTGGGAGTCAGCTTTGGTGATGAAGAAAATTCTTTGAGATCTTTTAACATTGAAGTGCCCAGCAGCTCAAACTGTGGTCCTCTCTCTTCTCTGTGTATACTCACTTTGTCTATTCCCTGTCGATATTCACTTACCGATTCTCATGTCTCGAAGTACCGTCCGCAGACTGACAACTTACCCAGCCATTGTTCTCGTCACGTAGCCTTCCTGAGTCATATATCCAACTGTTCTTTCAACCTCTCCTCTAGCATCTCCAACTGAAAGTGATCTCACCAACTCTACCCAAACGTATTCACCTGTACTCTCCCCCATCCTACTCGATTGCAGCTCCCTTCTTCTGGTTAATCCGGCCAAAACCCGGAATCATCTTTAATGCCTTACTTTCCCTCCAACACCCACCCAGTGCATCAGCAAAACTTTTTGGCTCTTCCTTCAAAATATACACAGAATCCAACTGCTTGTCCCCAGCTCCATTGCTAGATCCCAATTCAAGGCCCCATCATTTATCTTGTCTTCCTGCTTCTAGTCCTGCCCTACCACAACTATGTAGTCTGCACAGAATGGCCATCTGGATCCCCTTGAAGCAAAAGTAAGATCATCTCACTTTTTAAGTCTTCTGCTGAAACCATTCAAGGGCTCCCTCGGGCCAGTCACTGTAAAAGCCTAAGTAATGACAGTGGCCTACATGACCTACACCACCTGTTCATCCTGCGTTATCTCTCTGACCATATCTTCCACCTCTCTTCCTGCTTGACCACACTGCTTCATCCTTTGCTGTTTCTCAGACACTCCGAACAAGTTCCCACTTTCAACTTTGTCACTAGCTGTAATATTTCTTTTGCCTGAAAAATTCTTTCTCTAGACATCCAAATAGCGAATACCACCACTTGCTTCAAGTCTTTCCCCAAATGCAGCTTACTGAATGAGGCCTCAGCTGACCATTTATTAAAATTGCAAATCACATTCCCTTAGCACACCTCATTCCCATTACTCTGCTCTACTTTTTCTTTAACATACATATATGCTTCTAAGACACTACGCAATTTACTAATTCATTGTATTTGTTTTGTATTATTGGTGTTCTGACACTAGAAGGTAAGCTTTACGAGGGCAAGAATTTTTGTTTCTTTTTATCTCTATTATATTCAATGAGCTGAGGACAGTGCTTTACACAAGATACATATCTTATTGAAAAATTGGGCACGTAAACTATAAGACATGGGATTTCCACTCATTCACTCAACCAATACATTGAATGCCTACTATGTGCCAGTCTCTGTGCTAGCATTAGGATATGGCAGAAAGAAAAATATACAAGTCTCTACTCATGGAGCTCACAGCCTATTGGGAAGACAATCACTACAGAAACATTCAAACAAACAAATGCCTGAATGAAAATGGAGAAAAGTTCTGTGAGGGAAAGTAGTGGCATACCATAAAATAGTATACTAGAGAAAACTACCTTCAATTGGAGGTTCAAGGAAGACCTCATTAAAGATGTAACATATGAAAATTGAAGGCTAAGTAGCAATTGAGACATTAAATAATACAAGAAATAGACAGTTGTCCATCAGTATCCATAAGGCTTTGATTCCAGAACTTTCCACAGATACCAAAATTCACAGATGCTCCAGTTCCCTGTGTAAAATGGCATAGTATTTTCATAAAACCTATGCACATTCTCCTGTATACTTTAAATCATCTCTAGATTGCTTATAATGTGTAGACACAGTGTAGATGCTATGTGAATAGGTGTTATACTGTACTGTTTATAGAATAATGACCCAAAAAGTCTATACATGTTCAGTACAGATACAATTTTCTTTGAAATATTTTCAATCCACAGTTGGTTGAATCCATGGACAAGGAACCTATGGATATGGAGAGCTGACTGTACATACAAAGCTCTCAAAGTGAAAAACATTGAAAAATGGTCAGAGTTGTTGGAGCATAATTAATGGATAGGAGAACAGAACCAGATATGGTTAATTAGGAGAACAGAACCAGATATGGTTAACGAAGTCAGCATGGACTAGATCATGCCAGGCTTTGCTGGCTGTGAGAGGGTTTCAAATTTATTCTACCGTGTAAAGAAAAGATGTTGAAGAGAGTTAAGCCGAGTAACGATGTGATGGCATTTTATGATTTGCACTGTCATTCTGCCTACTGTATGTGAAATGGCTTAGAAGAGAACAAAAGTAGAAGGAGAAGAGCCAGTCAGAATGCAATGACATTATTTCCAGTGAAGGATGACAGCGTGACATACAATTGTGACCCAGGTGGTGACTGTTGAGAAGAAAATAATGAGATGGATATAAAGTATATTTTTAAATTAAATGGTCAACCCATGTTCTATTAGACATAGAAACAGATGTGACTTTCCAGTTTCTATCATAAGCAAATGAATGGACACAAGTTGATGAAGACGTTAGACTAGGAGACAGATATTAATGAATTACTAACTGCCTTAATGGGGAGATGGGATTAGGAAGCAAGTGATAGGGGAAAAAAATATGTCTACTTTTTCAAATTTATTTAGGTTCACTTTTGTGATCATCCTATATTTTATGTATTTTTCCCCAAATTGTCCTAGAAGGCTCTGCAAGAGTACCTGAGTCCCATATTTTGCACAGGATGAACAATAGGCTGGGTATTTTCATGCATAGCAAATCTATCAGAGGGTACGCAGTATGAATAATTCTGAAAGTCGTGTTTTTTGCTTCTTAGACCAGTGAATGTGTAGAGTCAATATTCCTCAATCCTCATATTAAGGGTCTCATTTTGGAAAAATCTCAATCTGCTTCTTTCCCTTTGTTTCAGTGGTGAGTTGTGCTTTTCCTTGGGCCTGGGTAAACCAGATGAGACCAGGTGATGGATGGGGATTTGGCCAAGGCAAAGCTTGGGAAGGAATGTAGGTATCCTGAGTCCTGAGAGACTAAACCCAGGAGTAGAATGTGGATGATAAATGAATCACCAATATGTCAAGCCTAAATATATAATAAGAGTGTGCTAGAAGTCCAAACTTGACAATGGACACAATCAGAAACACAGTATGAGGACATACAGCTATGAAATGCCCACACACAGCAGAAAAGCCACAGGCAGAAGTGAGTTAAAGAGTTCCGATATATAAGAGTTCTGAGGTTTCCAACCTCAAAGTTGAAGCCAGTTTTACAAGAACAGATTGAGAAGAGAACCAAGTTTGAGAAACAGGTATTTCAAAGAGGTCTGTACAATAAAACAGAGTATCATTGTAGAGCAATTCCAGCTACTCTAGTTTTCAGTACCCATCCTGGGATGGGTTACAGGCTGAGAAATGTGGACCAGATGAAGCCAATTAAGGACAGAGGCAGTGAAAAATAGCGACTGTTGATTACAGTGGAAAATGGTTCCTTTAATGAGCCTTCACTGTATCCCCTTCCCAGTTAGCGACTTTCTGTTGCCTGTGCTCCATTATTAAACTTGACAACCCATTGGAGAGATTAGACTGACAGTTTTATGACAGTCTT
>RJWJ010038418.1:0-15002 GCA_004363605.1 Indri indri
TTCTGTTCCTTCCTCCTTAAATACCTGTCAGGGCTCAAGGAGAAGGAAGCCGCTGTGGCTGCCGCCGCTTCTGTTTTTCCCTCTGATGGTCTTTGAAATAACAGCAGCAAAAATAGCAACCGTGGACTGAGGCCTCACCTCTTCCCTTGCGTAGCTGATTAGCCCTGGGGACATGTTATCAGATGAGGAAACTGAGGCTCAGGGGCTCTGTGACCTGCCTCGGGCCATGTGGCTGCAAAGGTCGGGACCGGGACTGTGAGTTCAGCCTGCAGACCGGACCGCAGAGAGGCTGCCGACCTGCTGTAGACTCCAGCCTGGGAGGGGAGGAAGGGACGGCTGGGAGGGGCGTTGGAAAGCAAGCTGGGACAGCGCCTTCTCCAGACAGGGAAGATGGGCATCGGTGGCAGGGAGGACCAGGACCGGGCCCCCCACCCCAGCCCTGGTAAGCCCCGGCCCGACTTTGCTGCAGTGACGATGGACCGTCCTCCCTGATGAGGGACAGCCGTATCCTTCAGGGGTGTTGGGCCAGAGCAGAGGTCGAGACTGATCTGAACCCTCACTGCGCAGCAGCGATGGGGCGCTCTGACGCCACGTGCCTTGCTCAGGGTCACTTGGCAGAGCCCCACTTCCCTGCCCTCCAGCCGAAGGGCCCTTATTCATGTCTCTGCACCTTCAGCATCTGCAGGGTCTTTGCCAAACCCTAAATCTCCACAGAAGGCGTCCTCCAAAATCCTTTCTGTGGTGACATCGTGTCCATCTGTGAGTGGGAGGCAAGATGCCCGGAGGGGCTTGGTGGAAGTGGGCACTGGCTTTGACAGTGACTTCTTCTGCTTCTGGGGATGCAAAGACACGTCTTGGGATAGCAGTGCAGGGCTTGCTAGCGTCACTTCAGCACCTCACCTGCTGGGGATGGTCTGGGGGGGAGGGGTGCAGAGGGGAGAGGGGTGCAGGGGGGGAGGGGGTTCCTTCCTCCCGCTTCTCTCCTGCCGCACTTGCAACAGAGCATCGGGGAGGGATTGGGGATTTAAAAAGTGGCCGTTAGAGGAAGGCAGGAGCGCCTACGCCAGTTAATGTGGAGTGTCTCCATTACTGTAATAACCAACCACTTAATAACTGGCTTCCCCGCTAATTCTAATTGAAACGCGTAATGATATTTCCGGGCGGAGAGTGGCAAGCTTAAGTCCCGGCAGACATCTCCAGGGGCCCCCTGGCTGCACGTGGCCGGGGCTGTGGCCCTCCTTGGGCGTTCTGCTGCAACAGACCGAGGCAGCAGACAGCGGCTCTTGTACGGCTGCCAGGAACCACAGCTGATGATAAAAGCCATTAAAGGTCAGCTGGGAATAGAAAACTATTTATGTTAAATGTCACAGATTAAGCCGCAGAATGGGCCTCGGGTTGGAGCAAAGGGTGAGGTGAGAAACGCTGGTCACTGTGCTGCCTCTTCAGGGGCCCAAGGAGGGGTCAGGGTGGCCTGGCCAGGTGGGGCCGGGGCCGGGGGGGGCAGGGGAGCCCTTGATTTCCCGACTCCACAGGTGACTGGCCGGGCAGTGCCCCGTCCGGGTTGCCAGGTGACTCGAGGGCAAGGTGTGGGGAGAGAAGATGGGTGGGAGGTCTCTGTCACATCATCACACAAGGGGACCGGGTGTCTCCGGAGGGCTCAGGGGATGGAGGCTGAGGATGCTGCGGGCAGCGGCTTTCACTCACAGGGTGGCCCTTGCTGGTTCTGTTTCCGGGGTGTTGTCCTGGGAGGTGTGGGTGTGCTTAGTCGTAACTGAGAGCAAACGCCACATGACCGACCTGCTCTATTCAGCCAGAAGCAGGAAGCCACAGACGAACAACATGCCCCCTTTACCACCCTCTGATGGTCCAGGGAGCTGGAGCTTGGAGGCACAGGCAGGGCTGGAGTGGGGGAGGCTTCAGGGCTCGGCAGGGCCTGGGCCAGGCCCTAAAGGGCAGCTCCTAGGGGACCAGGCGCCCTGGTCATACCCCACTCCAGAGGTGCCTGGGCCCGCACGTCTGGCAAGAACCCCACCGTGCACCTCGGCTCCGTCCATTCTCAAAACTCGCCCAAGGAGCCAGTTTGTTGGCAGGCCCAAGATACCCCCTAGATGTTAATTAGGTCACTAAGGCCCCATGGAAAAAAATACTGCAACCCTCAATGCTCTACCTGGGGATTGGTTCATTTGCCGGTTGAGGCAGAGGCTTCGTTTCTGTGTTTTTTGGCCACCCAGGTCTTGCCTTCAGACCTCCTTGCTGTGCATACAGGAAATGCAAACTCATTTTAACACTGGTGTAAGCAGACATAGTTAGGAAGGTAAATCTAGTGTGTGGGGGAAGCAGGCAAAATAAACACCACCCCAAACCCTTTCCTGCAGGCTTAAGTCAAGTAACAGGAGGGTGGCTACCACTTTGGACTGCGTCGCGGCTCTCCTCCGAGAGCTGGCATCATCTGTGCCACTCCGAGGGACCTGAGGGAGGTAGGAAGCCACCTCCCCCTGACACCCTTGCTCTGGGGAACAAACATTCACCAGCCTGGAAGTCTCTCTCCCTTGTGCTTTTTCTATGTGCTGTTTGGCTGCAGAATGACTGACTTGGAAATGACCTGGCCCAGAAGGACCCCAGGAGTATGGGTGGGATCGAGAGAGAGCACAGGAGGCCCTAAGAGTCCAGGCAGACGGGCCCTGGATCAAGACGGTGGAGCAGATGAGCTTGGTGGCTGGGGGTGAGGGGGGACTTTTATAGAGAGACTCTGGGAAGAGTCATATGTGTTCTTGTCATTGGTAGCTATGCATCGGCAATGACCCTGCACTGGCCCAGTGATTGGCACTGGGAATATAATGCTAAATGACACCATCATCCCTGCTTCTAGAGCCCCACTGCGGACAGGGAAGATCAGTGCACTCCCAAGTAATTGGAACAGGTTGCAGCCATCTCTAGGAGAGAGGTAGGTACGAGGGACCCAGAGCACCGAGAAGCACAATCACGTCCCAGGAGGAAGAGGAGGATGGGAATGCTTCGCAGGGCCACGTCTGAACCACCCGTCCTTCCGCAGCCAAAGGAGAAGGCGGGAAAGGGAAATTCAGGCCAGAGGGCGAAGAGCCGCAAATACTCTGCTTAAGAAGCGAATCGAAAGTCAATTCTGAAGGTAAGAGAGAGTTATGCACTGTTGCCAGGCAAGAGAGTGAGAGGGATCGGGCTGGGTTTTAGAAAGAACGCTCCGGAAGCTGCAGGGAGGGTGCGCTTGACAGGGTGGTTCTCGACCTGGACGGCGCCAGCATCATCTGCAGGGCTCTGGGCCCTGCCCCACGAGTTTTCCATTCAGCAGGTCTGGGCTGTGGCCAGAGAACTTGCCTCTCTAAGAAGCTCCCAGGTGCTGCTGCTGTGGGTCCAGGGACCACAGTTTGAGAACCAGTGTTAGAGAGAGGAGGAGCTGGGCACTAGGAGAGCCACTGGGAGGAATTGGAGATAAAATGAGAGGCGATGAGAGGACAGGCTTGAGGGCCACTCAGGCCCCAGGGCAGGCAGACAGCATCGTGGGACGGGGGGGGCAGGCCTAGAGGTGGGGGGCGGGTGGCAGAAGCCAGATGTTGGGGCTGAGGTCCGCGTTCCAGCTGAGCTGGCGGAAAGGGTGAGCAGTGTGCCGAGACTCCTGAACTCCCTGCCTTTAGGCAATTAGGCGTCAGGTCTGGGACACCCATGCGGCTACAGACGGGCCTGGATTTGAAGGTCAGGGGTACGCAGGGCTGTGACTCCAGCAGACAGGCCCAGACGTGGCACGGGTGGGGGAGAATTTGATTCACTGTGAGCCGTGAGGTGCCAGCCGGTTAAAGCGCCCTGTTGCCGGCCTGCGAGTGGCAGCCCAGGCCCGAGAGCATCAGCATCGGGTCAGACAGCCGCGCTCCGGGACCCAAGCTCCCGGACACAGGTCCTGTGCAGACTGGCCCCACATCCCAAGGCCTGGCTGCCAGGGACACTGCCCACAGGAGGGGCCGTCCTGGGAAGAGAGAAGAACTGGCCGTGGCAGGGCGTCAGGAAGGTGCTTCCACCTGCATCTGCGGCGGTCTAGGAGCAGGCAAGGGGCTGTCGGGGACAGTGGGAGGGCAGACGCGCCCCGGGAAGAGGGGCTTGTGAGGCATCAGCTAACGGAGCCCAGACAGACATCTCCACCCGCTTCCTGGTGCTTGGACAACCTACTGTGCCTCCGTCCCCATGGCCGCGTGCCTGCGTCCTGGCCCTGTTGTCTCTTCTGCTGTGTTCTTGCCGGTCTGACCCACTCGGCAGTTTATTTAAAGTACACAAAATATCAGACTGTGATTTGAGGGAGCTGACATCTAGACTTTGCACCACTTAGTTCTGTCTTAAGCACACAGAATGGATTTACCCGTTGTCCGTGTGTCTGTGGCTGGTCAGGAATACACACCAGCCCGGCTTCCTGCCTGCCTCAGTCCGAGAGTTCTTACCCAAGCACAGTTATTCCTGGTGAAAACTTCTCCCAGCAGCACCAAAAATGCAGTGCAGCGACTTCTTTGGTGACAGCCGCAAGACCTCTGTCCCTGAATGTGCTCATCCCTGAGAATCTGGCTCCCCCAGGACCCACGTCCTAACTGTTTTTGGTTTTGAACGTTCTGTAGCCATGGCCCTGCGCGCCCTGCTCTGCTTCACGCTCTTGCTCATTGTCACTGCTGCCCCCAGGTTGCCGCATCGGCCCCACATTTAGCAGCTGGCCTGGTGTGTGCCTCTCCTGGTACCATGTCAGCACGGACATCCCATCTTTAAAGCCCGATTGCATCTTGCTGACTGCTCCTTCCAGACTGAGGTTCTCCCCAGCCCACGGTGGCTCTAGAGGAGGCTGTTTGGGCTCCAGGGGCAACGGGAAGTGTCTCCGGCTGAGGGCCCTGTCTAGCCTAGAAGGAGGAGAGAGGATGAACAGAGACGGCGCAGGACAACTTGGATGCTGCAAGGAGCAGGTCTCTCCTGCGCCCACTGTGCGCACCCTGGCAGGTTGCCGTTCCCTGCAGGGACAATGAGGCTGGCAGGGTAGGACAGCAAGGCAGGCGTATCCTTTAGGGGTGAGTCAGCTCACTCAGGCCCACTCTGCCTCTGCCAGGGGCGGCAGGGAGGCCGGGGTGCTGCTGACCTGCAGAGCCCACCCTGTGGCCGTCCACTCATCTCTTTGGACCTTCGGAAGAGCTTGGTGGGCACCCAGGGGTACGATCAGAAGGGAAGATAGGATTGTAACAAGTTTGGACAGGAAGAGGGGACAAAAATCCTAGAACCTTCCTGCAAGGACTCTCTACTGAGATCTGAAACACTAAGACCAAAACCCACTGTGCTACCACTCCTAGAAGGTGACACCGTGAAGCACTTACTACAGACCAAGCTCAGCTTCACCCGCATGAGCCCCTTGCATTGCCTCTGTGACCCGGCAAGGAAGAAACTATCATTATCGTCAATGTGGAGACGAGAAAATGCAAACTCAGAGAGTTTAATGCCTGGCCCAAAATCACATAGCAAGGACTTGAGGCCAGGACTGTCTGCCCCCAGAGCCCATATTTGCAAGCACGACAGCCTTGCTGCAGAGTGCAGGCATTCCTCGGAGCTCCCTGGGCCTGAGAGGGGCCGAACAGCTCACAGAGATCTTCTGGACCACATCGAGAGCCCCCCAAGGCCAGTCACACCCGCTGCATCTCCAACCATCAGCCTTTGACGGGGGGTCGGCAAAGTCTGGCTCCAGGGCCAAGTCCATCCTACCACCTGTTTGTATGAAGTTTTGCTGGAATGCAGCCATGCCTGTTCATGTCGGTATTGCCTGTGACTGCTTTCCTGTGACGATGGCCTGGTCGAGTAGGTGCGACAGAGACTGTACGGCCTGAAATGCCTAAAATGCTTGCCAGCTGGTCCTTCGTGGAAAGTGCGGGTGTCTGAGTCAGCTTGGGCTGCTATGACAAAATATCACAGACTGAGCGGCCTAAACAACAGACATTTATTCCCCGTGGTTCTGGAGGCTGTAAGTCTGAGACCAGAGTGCCAGCACGGTTGTTTCCTGGTGAGGGCTCCCTTCCTGGCTTGTAGACGGCTGCCTTCTTGCTATGTGCTCACATGGTGGAGCGAGATGGGGCTCTGGTCTCTTCTTCTTCTTATAAGGACGCTAATCCCATCATGGAGGCCCCACCTCATCTAAACTTAATTATCTCATCTAAACCTCTACCTCCAAATGCCGTCACATTAGGGCTTCGACGTATGAATTTTGGGGGAAGACAAATATTCAGCCTATAACATGTGTCCACATCTGGCCTTTGACATAATTGCAAGCTCACCGGTGTCTATCAGAGCCCAGCTGAGAGGGTGTCCACGTGCGTGTATGCAGGTGGAGGTGTGCGAGCGAGCGTGCGAGAGCCCCCGGCATCCCACTCGGGTTCTCTCTTGCCTTGTCTCTGGAGAAGAGGGCGTAGGTGTTGAGTGGGCAGTGATCTCCTTTCTGAGGGAGCCGGGCTTTTGAGGCTTTTATAGTCAGAACAGCACAGTGGCTGCTGCTGCCGCTGCAGAAATTTAAGTAATTTTCTCCTAATTAAGCAATTATCTCAGAGATAGCTGCTCCCATCTCCAGGAACTTTTGTGGAGGTGAGGAGAGGCAAGATGGGGGTGTAGTGTTCAGGAAGGCCTCAGATACAGAAACACCCTAATGGCAAGTTCCCTGCTGAGCGAGGGCAGCAGTGGCAGAGAGACAGGTGGACTGCAAAGGCACCCTTGGCAATGACACAACTGGCCCTGAAAGCCGCTGTCCCTGGAGCCAAACACACACATGGCAACAAACTCTTAACAGGAGATCTGGGCCCACGACGGCCCCTGAGAACAGAGAGCTGGATCCCCAGGTGCAGGGACAGACAGTGAGCAAAGCGTTGGGCCTTTACGAGCCAGAAAGAGGGAGGCTTCATCCTTCCATGGGGTGGAGAGAGCTGGGCCCTGAGTAGCCCGTCCGGGAGCACGAGGCTCACCCTGCTTACCACGAAGACTGCATGTGGTCACGGATGGAGATAGCCATGGGCACAATCTTTCTCTATAGGCGGAGAACCCACAGACCCCTACGGCTACTTCTAGAAGTCTGAGTCTGCAGCCCAGGGCTAGGACACCTGGCTAAACTGGAATTTGTGAGAAACAATGGAAAAAATTTAGTTTAAGTATGTTCCAAATATTGCATGGGATATACTTATGCCCAAAACCTATTGATTGTTTAATTTAGTTTTGCTGTTTAGTTTCACTGGTTGCTCTGCAGTTTTACTTGCTAAATCTGGCAACTCTCTCCGGGGCCCAAATACCTTCTCCCCATAATTTCCAAGCAAAGCAATGATGGTTTGTCCCCAGGCAGCCGCCGGATCCAGCTGAGGCGGCACAGCCAGCGAGACTGGGGGCAAAGAAGAAACGCATGGTGCTGGGCCTTGGTACCAACACCAAAGGGTCCCTCGTTGACCCAGGACAAGGGGGTGCATAGGTGCGGCTTAGCCCCCCAAGGTGACTTCCACCCTGGGGCTTGGACATGAGAAAACTAGAGAGGGAGGGAAGAGAGCCCCTTACTTTTTGGTGTTAATCATTTGCCACAATGGGTGAAATTTTTAAAAAAGAGAACTGTTAACAGGGATGTTTCTTTGTGAAATGGTGACATGGAAATGGGATTGACAGGGCCTTCTGGTCCCCACAGAGTCCTGACGTGACCCACAGATCTTTCAGTGGGAACTAGGAGAACCAGACGTCCCCCTGTTTTCCCAATGGAAAGCGTCAACATGATTGTGGAACTTCGATCCTAGACTGGAAAACACAGCATCGAGTCCAGGTCCCACCTGGGGGACCCCCGCTTCCCCAGGGTGGTCACAGACCCCACCGCCCACTTAGGGGCCCCCACCCCAGAATCACAGGGCATGGTCTGGGAGCCCTTCCCTGGGGTGGAAGGGGGCGCAGCAGTGGGAGTCCCTGGGCCCTGAACCCACCAGCCCAGCCAAGGTTAGTGCCGGGCTTGACCGACTACCAATGTGGCGGGCGTCCTTCCAGCTGCTGCCAACTGCGCCCCAGTCAAGCGTAGCTGGAGATTCAAGGAAGGACGGGTAGGGGCTGCAGGGGCTCCCCAAGGTGGCCTGGGCAGGAGGCTGCAGCAGAGCACCAGGAAGGGGAGCCACGCCTGGTTGGTGAAGACCCAAGGAGCCCCCAGAACAGAGAGCTTCGGGGTCAGATGCACAGAATGCCCCCGACGCCCCCATCTCCCCAACCCCAGGGGCGGCCGGGGCTGTGGGCAGCTCCAGACCCCGCGGAGCCCTGCGAGCTACAGCTGATAAAAGCTGCTGGAAGTTACACTGTATTTATTTATTCCCGAGAAGCGCGGCGGGACCTGCATAAAGGGAAAGGGCAGAGCGTGTGGAGACCATAAAAGAGAGTTCAGTGTCTATGCAGTGGTAACCTGGGGAATTAATTCCCGGCTGACAGAGGTCACACGACAGTTACGGAGTTTTAAACAGACACAGAGAGGCCCCCAGGGAGGTGGGCAGAGGCCGCAGGGCCCTGAGGGCAGAATGGAGGTGGGTGGGGTGGGGGTGGGAGGCTGCCCGGGCGGCCTCAGGGGCGTGGGTGCTAGAGCCCCGTCTCAATGCACAGTGGAGCCAATAACTCCATGCTGGTCCCATTCAGGACGCATTTATTGGGCACCTACTGTGTGCCAGGATCTGGCTGGTTGCTGTGGAGGTTACAGCCACGGATGGGCAGGGGCCCCAGACCTCAACACTGTGTCTTTTGGGGGTACCAGGAATTACCTGTGCTCTGCCTGGGAACCAGATGCCACGGGCAGGAATTCTACTTCCTTTGCTGTAAACTCTGCCTTTTGGGCAAGACGCTTAATCTATCCTTGCCTCAGTTTCCTCACATAGAAAACAGGAATAATCCTGGTAGCTGCCACCTAAGATTATTCCGAGGAGCTCTATTAACAGAAATGGCATATATGCTTTCTATCAGAGCACGTTCTAGTCAACAGCTTGGTTGAATTTGGGGCAAAGTATTATGATGTCCAGAGTGATTCATTCGTTGAAGGGATCTGGGAAGCCTTCATGGAGGAGGTGACTTTTGAGGTTTTAGATGAGTGCAGAACAGAGGCAGGACTTCTAGGCAGGGTCTTCAGGTTGAGCAAAATCATGGAGATGTGTTGGCAAGACCAGGAGGGGCTGCCTGGCACTGGAGGCTTGATGTTCGGGGGTGTCCTGGCCATATTTAAGGACCCCCCCCAAATACGTAAGGCTGAGCTCACAGTGCTGGGTGGTAGACAGACCCTGACCATACACGGGGAGGCAAGAACACCTGCTCGGTGCCCTGACCTCTCAGAATACTGAGTGGGGGTGGGGGCTGTTTGGGCTGGACACAGCAGCCCTCAGCTTCTGCAGGCACCAGGCCGACCAGGGCAGAACCTTGGGCTGGGCGCCAGTGGGTATTTTGAGAACTCAGCGAGACAACAGGCCAGAGCTACCCAACTGAAATACACCACGAGCCACCATGTGATGTAGCTTTACATTTTCTAGCAGCCACATTAAAAAAGTAAACAGAAACAGGTGAGATTACTTGTAATAGCATACTTAATTTAACCCAATAAGTCAAAAATACTGTCATTTCATAATAAGTATCAAGGAATTATTCATGAGCTATGGTGCTCTCTCTCTTTCATACCAAGTCCTCAAAACCCGGTGTGTGCTCCACCCTTCTGGCACGGCGCCAGCCCGGTGTGCGGTGAGCCACGGCTCCGCGTGGCTCAGGGCTGCCACGTCCCACAGCGACACTTGTCCACTCTGAGTCCAGAGCCTCGTCGTCGCCCCACGGCTGTCTCGGAGTGTCCCCCGAGCATGTCCGCAGACAATGGCCAAGGGCTCGTGGCGCCGTTCACGTCGGCAACTCCAGTGCTGCCCGGGCAGGGCCCAGCTCCCCTCTGCTGGCCAGGACGTGGTGGGTGGGGGTGGGGCAGCAGGTGGAGGCGGGGCCTCGGGGCTGCTCCCAAAGGGGCTCTCACATCAATGGCCCTTCCAGGGCGACGATTCTGGGACTGATTCTGGGAATAGCATAGAGAGACTGGGGGCTCAGGCTGGGAAAATGGCAGCTTCCGTGCTGTGGGGATGTGAGGGCCACAGAGAGGAGACCGCCCATGCTCCTCCCCACCACGTTTGAAAATACACGGAGATAGAGCCTCCCCTCTGCTCGACACACAGACACGTGGAAGTATGATCACAGAGTCAATTTATTCCGTGCTTATTAACGCGCCAGACACTGTGTTTCATAGGCAGGAGCCCATGTAAGCCTCACAGCGACCCTCAAGATGAGTCCTATTATCACCTCCATTTTAAAGATGAGAAAACAGGCCAGGCGTGGAGGCTCACACCTGTAATCCTAGCACTCTGGAGGCCAAGGCGGGAGGATTGCTTGAGGTCAAGAGTTCAAGACCAGCCTGAGCAAGAGCAAGACCCCGTCTCTACCAAAAATAGAAAAATTAATCTGTTGTGGTGGTGCCTGTAGTCCCAGCTACTCGGGAGGCTGAGGCAGGAGGATCGCTTGAGCCCAGGAGTTTGAGGTCGCAGTGAGCTGTGATGACAGTGCGGCACTCTATCTAGGACAACAGAGCAGGACTGTCTCGAAAAAAGAGAGAGAGAGAGAAAAACAGAGGCACAGAGAGGTGAAGCATCTTGTTCAGAGTCACGCAGCTAGCCAGTGGGGTGGCCAGGATTTGGTCCGGGGTTGGGCTCCATCACAGTGCCAGCCCTTCCCCACCACTCTCAAATCTCATAAGTGCACTGTCACCTGGAAATGACACCACGACGAGGGAGAAGGCAGTGGGGAGAGGGAAGTTGGGAGGCTGTTCCGTGACTGGCAATGAGGAGGGGAAGGCTGCCGTCTGGCACCACCACGCAGGCAGCCCCAGATGGCGGGGAACCCGCATCCGCAGCCCGGCCGGCTGGGACAGGCGGGGCGCAGACAGGCAAGTTCCCGGCACACAGGCTCTGTGATGAGGGTCGTGCTCCATTCCGGAGGGAGCCTTGGGGAGGGAAGCCTGTGACCTCATCCGTTGGGCCAACGCCAATGACGTCACCAGGAGGGCGAGGAGCCAGGCCCAGCAAGTTATTTATGGAGACGGCTGGCTGCCAGGCGCAGCTCCTGAGCTGTTTCAGATGTGGTCGGGATATAGCCTCCAGCGGGCCTGGTGGGGCCGCCAGGGTGGGGCAGGCGGAAGGCCGAGGAGTCAGCCAGCTGATGGGGAAAGGCTCCGGCGGGGATCACGGGGGCGCCATGCTGCTTCTCGGCGTCGGCCCATCCATGTCCACCCGTGCTCTGGGCGAGCCTCTGGTCTCTGCAGCCCTCCCTTGGGGATTGAGCCTCGATGAGCTCAGAAAGGACAGTGTGAAGTTTTCAGATACAAGCAACAACTCACGTGTGCATCTCCATCCGTGTGCACGAGGGGTGTGCCGTGTGCACGGCCACCGTGTGTACGTGCTCCCTGTCCCCTTGTCCGTTGGTGCCCTGAGTGCAGGTGAATTTGTGAGTACATGGATATGTGCATCTTTGCATAGTGTGTGCGTGTGTGTATGTGTGTGTGTTTGAGAGAGAGAGGGAGGGAGAAGGGGAGAGAGGTGCGGGAGAGCTAGCAAATACGAACAGAGGAGTCACCAGGGGAGAGAAATCACTGTAGGAAGTTGGGAAATATAATTTCACTGGAAGATACAGAGGCACTTACAGAAGCTTCAGCAAAACCAGACAAACCTTTCAATCCATTTATCAAAAATGCCTGCAGCTCTGCTGCCTGAGCAGGTGCAACAAGAATAAAATATTGAGCAGAACCAGCAATTGTGGGACTGGAGGAGTCCAATAAATAAGAAGTTACTGAGACGCTTGCCCTGACGCCGATGCGTTTGCTCCGGTTTCCCCTCCACCCATCATGTCCTGTGGTCCACGGGCGCCGGCTGGAGTGCGGCTGCCAGGGACCCACGTGACCCGAGCACTGGTGTTTTGACGCTAGGCCTTCTGGGAGGATGCCCGGGGCAGTCAGGGAGACCAGAGAGGCCAAGCCCCAGGCTGACAAGCTTTGGAGTGTTGGTCACACAGGGGTCCTGCTTCTCACACCTCTTGGCCTTGATAACTACCCACCTTCCCTTTAAAATCCCCCAAGAGGGAACCAAATCCGTGGGACCCTGAGTGGAGCTTGGGCGACTATTCTATGGGCCCTCCACGGAGCATTAGGGGGTGGGAATGGCAGCCAGGTAGTGACTAAGGGGGCTCCAAACCCAGACCCCAGGCTGTGCTGTCTACGAGGACCATCGCCTGCCTCTTGAGTCTTGATGACTTGGGCCTGTTGAGTGATGGGTGGAGGCATGGACATCATGTGGCATCCAGTTGAATGGGGAACCCCATCCTCTGGTACCCCCTCTTTCATGCCAACCATTCCTCAACCCCAGGAAAACAGTCCATTTTTCAAATGCCCCTAAACTTGAGCCTGCAAAGATGCACAAAACAGGATGTCTAATTGGTTTTTTTTTTAACCTCCAAATCCATAAGAAATCAGTGGGCTCTGCCTCCCCCTCTCCTCCCCCACACGGGCAACTGCCCCCCACCCTCACAGCATCCCGTTTTCTTTCCTCACACCTGCAACCACCCCAGCAAAAATACAAGCTGAACTGTCGCACCTTGATGCCAAGAACCAAAAGGGCAGAAGAAACCGCCTGGGAGACTCCGTCCAGGGCACTGGTGGGAGTTCATGCTGTCTGAGCTCTCCCAGCTGCAGTCAGGGCACTGGGAAAGGTACAGTTGAGTGGCTCTCTGGGATGCCCCGCTACACACCTGGGACGCAGGAAATGAGATGAACCCTCAGCAGGAGACAGAGGATTAATGTTTGAGGAGGGAAGTGGAGAACACTGGCTGTTCCCAGGGACAAAAGGGAGAACCCTGGCTCTGGGTCATGTGCTCCATGCCCTGCTTTCAGAAATGCAGCAGATGGCAGCCCCACTTTTCCTAGAATGTTCTGGGGAAGCACATGCCCATCCACAAGTTGCTCCTCCAGCTGCCTGGGTCCCCTGCCTGATAGCAGAAGTCCCAACTTAGGCCCCAAGCCAGATGCAGAGGCAGTGCCGCTATGCCCACAGGTCTGCAGAGAGGCCGGGCACTGCATTGAGCCTGGCCTCTCTGCAGAGGCACCTTCCTCCTCGGAAGGGATGGAGGTGGAAAAGCAGAAAGAACTTCCCGCCAGTCACCCCTCTGGAATTCAAGGGACAAATTCCATCCCGGACAGTGACAGGAATGTGCAGGGATGGGGGAGCAGCTTTTACTCAGGGCCGTTGCTCTTGTACCCCATTTCTGCAAACCTGCGACCCACCGTTCTAGCCTGTTGGCCCAGGGCTGTTCCCCGCTTGTTTCTCTCCAGTGGTTTCCATCCTGAGCCTAACTGTGGGGAGGGAGTAAGGGGAGGAAAGTTGCCAGGGCAACCATCCCAGCTCGCTCTTTCCTCTGCCTTCGGAAATCTGCAAGAAGAGGAAGTAGTGATTTTCCTGGGGTGCCGGGGTGCAGCCCCACAGGCTCGGAACTATGTGAGGTGCAGCGCCAAGCAGGAGGACCTGGTCCCCAGCCCGCCATCTGCTTCCCAGCTGCTCGCATTACCGGCACCTTTAAAGATGACATCTGGGCTTCAGCCAGGGCTCCCGCTGCAGGGTGAGGGGCTGTGCCTCTGGTGAGATGGTGAGGGAAGGATGTCACTTCACCAGCTTTCAGAGGGCTTTGCACCATTCTCATACTTTTTCGAAGCCTTCCTCAAGGAGATGTGTTCAAACAGTGATGGTGCTGAGGACGGTGATGATGATATTGCCGGGTGCTTCCTCTGTGCCAGATGCTTCACTTGTGTTATCTCTTTATTTAGCACAATGATTCTATGACATCGGTGTTGCTATCCCCATTTCTCACATGGGGAGACTGAGGCTGAGAAAGGCCATGTAACTAGCCCATGTCCATAGGTAGTAAGTAACAGATCCTGGACTCAGACCCAGGACGGGATGATTCCAAAGCCCGCGCCCTGTACCAGACACTTTTCTGCTTCTGCAAGGGATGTGGTTCAAGGCAGAGAAAGCTTAAAGCCGGCCGGAGGGACTAGGTCTTCTCACAGTACAGCCAGGCCAGAGCTTTAGGCAGGGGACTCAGAGAAAGTAGCTTGTCCTGGTATGACTGGGTCTTGTACAGTTTCAGCACTGAAAGTCCTGCATCTGGGAAGCCCCTCAGTCCCGGGCGCACTGGGGCGGTTGGTGCCCTAGAGGGAGGAGAGCGTGGAATGGAGACACTGCACGGACCCTGGAGGACCACCTGCCCCGGGTGGTGTGAGGACGTTTAAGGCTCAAGTCAGGGGGCACAATGGGATCTGCCGACAAAGGCTCTTCCAGGCATCTCATCTGTGGTTCTGGGGACCACCAGCTTGACCTCCTGTCTCCATTCAGGTGACCTATAGGTCCTTCCCCATGTTCGCACTTGGCTGCAAGCCTGCCCCCCGTCCCCGACCTGCCACGCCTGGCCCCGGCCCCACCTGGATCTGATTTCCCTGCAGATGGTAAATAAAGGGAACAGTGGTTTTCTCGACTCCTTGTACCATCAACAACCTTGACCTTCCGTAAGTCGAGTCATGGAGGGGACTGAGCGGGCCAGGAAACAGTGCCGGTGCCAGGGGCCACACGGCCGGATGCGGGATCCCGGGCCTCCGAGACCTGGTGATGTGGACAAAGGTGAGAAGAAGAGGAAACAGAAAAAGGCAAAACTCCTGGCAAAAAAAAAAAAGTTCAATCAGATTTGTAAAGGGCACAATTTACAAATCCGTCACATATTTTACTAGGCTGGGATTTACGGATTAGCCTGTAATACTTAGGCGGCTTTTTGTAATAAAACCCTGAGCCGAGGCAGCCTTGGGGAAGTGAGGAGGAGGAAGGAGCCTTCTCCCTCTATCTCACTTTCATTTTCCCAGC
>RJWJ010038419.1:0-14999 GCA_004363605.1 Indri indri
AAAAAAAAAAATAAATAAATAAAATAAATATCCTTGCTAACTTTTTTTCTCTGTTTTTTCCATCAATTACTGAGAGGGGTATGTTAAAAACTCCTAATATGATGGTGGATATAACATTTCTCCTTATAGTTCTGTCAGTTTTTGATTTATATATTTTGAGGCAATGCTATTAAGTGTATACAAATTTAATAGTGTTTATCTTAGTGGTGAAGTGAACTCTAGCAATAAACTATATACCTTAATGTCTATTTTATCTGACAATAGCTACAACCAACTTTGTTCAGATTTGCCTGGTACATATCTTCCAACCCTTATATTTTCAACCTCTCTGTAAACTTACGTTTTAGGTACATCTCTGATAAATAGCAGAGAGTTGGATTTTTTTTTTTTAATTCAGTTTAACAATCTTTATCCTTTTTACTGGAGGATTTATTTAGTGAAATGGTTTCCAAACTTGTCTGCACATGGGAATCACCTGGGAAATTTGAAAAAATAGTAATGCTTGTGTCCCAACCCTGGAGATTGTAACTTAATTGGTCCAGGGTACAGTCTAGGCTTCGGGATTTTTAAACATCTCCAGGTGATTGTAATGTACACACAAACTTGAGAACCAGTGAGTTAGTCTATTCACATTTAACATAATTACTGTTATGTTTGTTTACTATCTACCACCTTATTTTATACTTTTAAGTATCCTAAGTTTAATAAATTTCCTTTTTTTTCCCCACTTCTTCTTTCAGATAATCCTAATTTAATTCCCTTATTTTCCTCCTAGAGATAATAAGGACCTTAGAACACAAGGACCTTACTCCATTTACTCACTTCCAAACTTATATTATTGTTTTCATGAATTTTAATTCTTGGTTTCTTTTAACCCCATAATACTTATTTCTTATATAACACTTATTTTACATTTACCTAATTATTTACCATTTTCTGTATTCATCATTCATTCCTATATCTCAAACCTTCTTCCCGGGATCACTTTCCTTCTGAAGTACATCCTTTTATCATTCTTTTTAGTGACGGTCTCACCAAATCTAGTGGATTTTCACAGCTTTTGTTTATCTAAAAATACTTTCATTTCACCCTCATTCTTTTGGTATATAATTTCAATTGGCATATAATTCTAGGTTGGCAGATGCTTTCTCTGCCTACATCATTCCACTATCTTCTGGCTTCTGAGAGAACAGCTTTTGAGAAATAATCAGTCTGTTTTTCCTTTAGAGAAAATCATTTTTTCACTAGACCACTTTTAAGATCCCTGTGACTTTATTTTAGTGTCCTGCAGTTTCAAAACGATGTGTCTACATTTAGATTTTTTTTCTTTTTTTTCTTTTTTTATGACACAGGGTCTTGGCTCTGTTGCCCAGGCTGGAGAGTGGTGGTACGATCATAGCTCACTGTAACCTCCAACTCTTGGGCTCAAGTGATCCTCCTGCCTTAGCCTCCTAAGGAGCTAGGACTAGAGGCATGTGCCACTGTACCCGGCTAATTTTTTTAAATTTTTTGTAGAGACTGGATCTCACTATGTTACCCAGGCTGGTCTTGAACTCCTAGGCACAAGCAATCCTTCCGCCCTGGCCTCTCAAAGTGCTGGGATTACAGGCATGAGCCACCACACCCATCCTGGATTTTATTTACCTGGTTTGGGATTCTTTGGGTTTCTCACATTTCTAATTTGGTATCTTTTGTAAGTGCTAAAAAAAATCCTAGCCATTATCTCTTCAAATACTACTTCTGCCTCGTTCGTTCCCTTTCTTTTAGAATGTCACTCTTTATATTAGAACTTTTCATTCTATATTCCATGTTTCTTAACTTCCCTTTTATAATTCCATTTGTTTCTATTAAGCACCTGGGAAAATTACCAGTCTGGGATCACTTTAAACTAAAACCACAACTTTAGGTTTTCTGAACTATCCAGCGAATCTGGATCTTAAATCCGAAGTGAGGACAACTTTGTGGTAATAAAGCCTCAGACAAACGAAAGCTGCACTGTGAACACTTTTCTGCTTGGGAATGATATTATATTCCTGCTAGTCCTTCTGCAGGAAAATGGGAGGTGAGGCAAGTTAACTTGTGGTATGCCCTTAAAATAAGACCATAGCCCTTTGAGGGCCCAGCTTTATAAGGAGTGCCTATTACGCTCTCTACATGGACAAAGCTCTAGTCTTTTTTCTACATCATGCCCCCTGAGGCTTTGAAAACTAAAAGCTCAAGTTTGTTGGGTTTGGAAAATGGCATGCTCTCAGTGAAACAATGATCTTACTGTTCAAATTATCTCATGAGATTTTGGCCTATTAAGTCCTTCCTATCTTGCCCACTCTTACATGTTTTTAAGAAGTTTTTCTTTTAGTCTAGCATTTTTAGTTGTTTTCAGTAGATGACTGGCCAAAATATTTTAATAGTTTAAGGATTTTCAACTGTAAACCTTAAAAAAATGATTGCATGAACAGAAACTTTTCAAAAGAAGAATAATGGCCAGCAAACATATAAAAAAAATGCTCAACATCTCTAATCGTTAGGGAAATGCAAATCAAAACCACAATGAGATATCACCTAACTCCAGTGAGAATGGACTTTATCAAAAAGTCCCAAAACGACAAATGCTGGCAAGGATGTGGAGAGATAGGAACACTCTTACACTGCTAGTGGGACTGCAAATTAGTACAGCCTCTGTGGAAAATAATTTGGAGATACCTCAAAGAGCTAAAAATAGAAATACCATTTGATCCAGCAACAGCACTACTAGGCATTTACCCAAAGGAACAAAAGACATTTTGTAATAAAGACATCTGTACTCAAATGTTTATGGCAGCACAATTCACTATTGCAAAGGATGTGGAAACAACCCAAGTGCCCTTCAATCCTTGAGTAGATTAATAAAATATGGTATATGTATACTATGGAATACTACTCAATTACAAAAAACAATGGTGATCTAGCACCTCTTATATTATTCTGGATAGAGCTTGAGACCATCCTCCGAAGTGCAGTATCACAAGAATGGAAGAATAAGCACCACATGTACTCGCCATCAAATTGGTACTAACTGATCAACACTAAGGTGTTCAGATGGTAGTAATATTCACTGGGTGTTGCGTGGGTGGGGGAGGGTACACTCACAACTAAT
This sequence comes from Indri indri, assembly GCA_004363605.1. NCBI lineage: Eukaryota > Metazoa > Chordata > Mammalia > Primates > Indriidae > Indri > Indri indri. The sequence continues at coordinate 3,134 of RJWJ010038419.1, forward strand.
GGATGCAGCGAGCATTGTTTGGGGGAAGGGCATGCCTCTAATCCTGGCTTGGGTGAGGCAAAGTCATAACTTGTAACCAAAATGTTTGTACCCCCATAATATCCTGAAATAATAATAATAAAAAAAAAACGGTTGCTTTTAAAACTCATACAAACTTTGTCACTTGAATCTTAAAGGTACTCATTAAAAATGATGGTGCTATTGGAAAAGGAACGGAAAAAATAAATTTACCATTCAGTTTTGCTTTAGAAAACACTTACCTCTTTCCCATCTAATCCATGCCTTAAAAAAAGGTAAAATGCAATTTGTAACCAAACCAAGTATTTTTGCAAATGCCCTGGTTCACCAGTGCAAAAGGAAGGATATTTGATAATAGAACCTGGGATGACTGTTTCAAGTTGCTGAATGACCTTAAATAAACTCTGAGATCCAATGAATGAATGGCAAATAATGCTGTCATGGTTAGCAACCACAGACTGAATTAAGCAATAAAATAATTGTGTTTGGATGAGACTTTGAATAACTAAAGATACCATATTAAATATATTTTTCAAATTCAGTATTTAAAAGCAGGAAAAAGAGTTCCCAAAAACCACAAGGAGGCTCAGATACTCGCCACATATAATGTGGAGGAGGAAGGAGAAGGGCATTTAACTACTAATTGTATTAAAGAAATAAATTGCCTCCCACAGCTGCTACTTCCTAAAATTTCTTTCCATTACTGCTTGGAGTAGGTATAACAAAGAGGCAGAGAAAATGCCTTTTTCTTCACGCACAATCATTTAGAATCTTAAAATAGGTACAGTCAACTCTGGATTTACACTCCCTTGACAGAATCTATAATCACTTAAAAATGATCCAGACAGCACTAAAAATTCAAAACAGAAACAAACATCTTCAAGTCTTTAGCTAGTTAATTTACTATATACCCAATTTTATATATATCTTAAAAACAAAAGGAAACAACAAATCCTTGATTTCCAAGACTGACAACTGATTCTTATTGCCCAGGTTGGTGTACCACTCCTTTCCCCTTTTCTCACCAATTTAGGAAATTCAAGACACCTAGATTAAATTCACAGGAAGTTGAAATCAGTTGTGAGACTTTATAAGGTCCCTATAGATCTCTGGGTAACTTACCCAATAGATAGACTATAGCTTCTCTTTTTCTCCTTTTTATGATAGAACAGATTTTAAAAAAATAAATCTCTTTTCTCTTTTCCCAACTTAAGTATTGTGACCAAAATCAGCTTTTATATGATAATCTTAAATCATGCCTGTTTCTTATTTTCAAATTTACCTATTTTATGGTAGAGATTAGGCACACTGTAACACCTTGAAAGGCATGTTCCTTGGCAGCCTTTTTGAAAGCTAACTTACAACATGTTCTAAACTGCAGTTTCCAATAACTAGCCTCTTTAGAAAGGAAAATACTAAAAGAGTAAATTCAACTTGATACTTGCATAGGACAAGATGAATCTCTGCTTTAGAACTGAGTTTAATTAACAATGAACAAAAAAAGGGTCTCAATTTGTTATTCTTAAAATACTTCATCCATTAAAAAAAAGAAAAAGCAAAGCCTTATCAATTGCTATCAAGCTCTCAAAGGACTCTTAACTAATAATTTTTACTACTACTTGACTACCTACTGTATACCAGGCATTGTTTTTTCAAACATTAATGTAATTGTCCCAACAGACTTATGAGGTAGATTTTATTTTCTCTGCAGTTTTTACAGAAGCAATAAATAAGAATGTAATAGAAACCTGAGATCTACTACTAATCACCACCAAATGTGAAACAAACACTGTCATGAATGGAGATACTCTGCACCAAAAATGAGTATCTCTTCTTCAGTGTCAGCACCCCCCACACAAGCATGGCTTCATTTAAGTACCTTGTACTTTTGTCTCAGCTCTTCCGTGTCTTCTTTTTCCACTTCCAGGACACGGCGACGTTCGGTAGCATCTTCAGCATAATCAAGCTTGACAAAAAATAGATACAATTAGTTTTAATTCCTAAAGTACCCCAAAATTAGCTATGAAAAAGTTATTTACACAATTACAGTATTGTTTGAAAACAAAAAAAAACCTTTCTATTTTGCTCAGCTACTGCTTGCTTTATTGTCACCCCACAGAGAAAACAGCATGCAAAATAGTTCATTAATCCTTTTACGCTGATAGTTCCTAATAGGCACATCTATGGATAACAGACCTCTCACTTCATTGTTCACTGCCAAAGAATTAAGAGTAAAGAGAAAATATTTTAGGCAATAAGAAGCAGGTATCACTGATGACAGCTGTACACAATTGTATAAGGGCAAAGCTTCTACCACAGCAAATATTTAAAGAGTTCAGCAACAGTGGCTACCAAAACAAGCACCAGGGCCTGGGTCTAAGTCTGATCTTGCCTTGCCATATAACCCTGGGCAAACCACTTCTTTATGCCCCAGTTGAAACAAGGGCATTATTTACATCCTATTTGCCTCAAAAGTAGCACTAAACGAGAATGTAAAATACATTTTTTAGTTGCTCAAAGAAAAATATTGAAACCACATCTCATCTGATTAATGTATTCTTGCACTGGCATCTGAACTTGGAATTAATATCAATTTTAAATATCCCATAGAACTCATGAGTTAATGAGATCAATTTACCTCCATTTCCATACGGCCCATACCCATGACATCATACTTGACAACGATTGGAATGGGATCTGTTCTCCCTGTAACAGGAACACATAATCGAGGTAAAATGCCAAGCCAAGCCAACAGCTCACTTTACACATTGGGTTTGGGTGGTTAGAGATCTTGCCTTGGAGTGCAGAGACCAGAAAGCTACAGTGAACCAAACACAAGCCATTCTCACAGCTTACACCCAAACCTTCCTTTCCTAGTTTAAACCCAACTAACCACCTTGATTGACCTTCCATTTGGGATAGTTCTTGAATACTACGGTAAAATTAAATTAATAAGTAATGCAAAAAGCAATTCTAAGCAATGGCACCAGGAGGTTCAAAATTTTAAACTTTAGAAGTTCCTTTTTAAAAAGATCCCCGAATAACTTCCCATCAAGAATCACCTCGCTCTGTCCACTGGTATCCTCCCTCCCACACACTTTTTAAACTGGTAATAAATACATCAACTGACATGCTTAAATTGAAAAGGCACATATTCAAACATGATGCAGCATGCTAAATTGTTTTGTTTGTTTTTAAGAGATGCTGTACAATTAAATGGGACTGTGAAAAGTTTAAAGAAAAATGTCCTTAGGGACAAAGAATAGTTTTACTTTTAAACTGGTGCTCTCAAGTCCCATTTCCTAGCGTGGATTTAACCCTAGTTGTGGTAATTGGTAAGCTGTGAAAAGGACTAGTTGCGAAGAAAATTGACTTTAAACTAATCGATCTATGCTGGAGATTTTTAAAATAAATGTATATTTAATCCACTCATAACCAGCCAAACAAAGCAAAATGGGGCAGACAAGCACTTTACTACCACAGCTGTTTTACATCACAACTTGCGCTTTTTATTGTGATGTAAGCCCACTGGAAAGAGGACTTACCTTATCCGTTGTACACCTTTAGTGAAAAAACACAATGTTTACTTCCCTTATCATTTCACTCAGGCTGGTGTAAACAATTGGTTTTTTGTTGTTGTTATACACACATATATATTATACCTTTGGGCTAAACACTGAGTTTTGTCAGGCTAATCTGAGGTGCTACAAAAAAAAAACAAACTTTTTTTAAAATAAATGCCATGATCATGACTGGTTTTGGTCCTGCAGAAAATAGAGGAAAGAAACCATTTTCAAAATAACCAGCAACTGCTTGTATCCAGTTGCTTTGTATTTGTGGGATTAATTTTTTGTCTTTAAGATGTAATGAAAAACAAATTCAGCAGTTTTACTTATCACCAATATCCCATTATTGTTTTTAAACAATAGGGAGATAATAATTATCATAAATAGGGAGACAATAATTATCATAGTAAAAAAAAAAAACAACTGTTTTAGTAAATAAACATCCCATGCCAGGGGAAAATAAAAAAAAAAAAAAGAAAGGAGGAAAGAAAAAGAAAGCTTCTAGAATATAGCCTTCTTTTAGATACTATCAAAGACTGCCAAGAAAACAAAATGAAAATGCAACACTATCTTATGCCCAATGGTATAATAAATAAGCAGTGACTGCAATCTTTAGCAAAAGGACCAAATTAAAGACAGGTTATAAAAATGACTTCCTAGGTGCAATATCACTTTCATAACGTCTCAATCAGGGATTTACTGGTAAAAATAAATGGTCCAATGAAAGAATTGAAAAGAAATGTCATAGGAATTTATTTTATTTTGGTATCTTTTTTTGATCTGTCAGAATTTGTTTTGCAAGAATCAAAGTTTTGGTACAAATTCATTACCTCTGTAAACCCCTGTTTAGAAACTCTGCATTAGTACTTTTGCCTTCTAAGGCAGTCAAAGTTTGTTTTAATTTATTTATAAATTGCAGTAGCAAGTGCTAGTGCCCATTATATTGTAGGGAAATCAAGTTTTTGACAATATTAGAATTTAATGTTTTAACTGATTTTGTTGGCATTTCTAACACAGATACATCCCTTCTTAACATTACCCTTTAATGAACAAGGATCAGACAAGTTGCATAAGGAAAGGAAAGGAAAGGAAAATGAAAAAGACCAAGCAGAAGGATGAAGGCTACAACAGAGAAAGTAAGCCTAACATATTGGTGCACTGATGACAAAAGGAGTAATTCAGTCTGAAAATAAAAAATTACCACTGCTAAGTTTACCATCACCACAACAAGTCCAGGATCATAATGCTGTAAAAAAGAAACACCATTTGTTAGGCAGAAACCATTAGGGTAGGAAACAGGCCTTTTAGCAGGCAGACAGGATGGGGTAAAGTAACAATTGGGCTTTGTCCCTCCCCCAATTTCAGCTGGGGACAGAGGAAGGACATTTTGTGCTGCAGCAGCTGTTCTCACACCGGTCAGACCAGGGTGTGAGATTTTTGTGCTGCTACTTGAGAACATGAACCACCTCCTCTTCAATAATGCAGGGGGTGGGGTGTCAGTTTAAAGAGAGAGAACTAGCTCTAGCTTCTAATCTCTCATTTAACTATTCATTCTGGTAAATCAGTATTCAGGGCCCAAGGTGGGACTTTTCCTTAAGAGAAATCACATCAAAGACTCAATCAGATCAACTGGACAGTGATCAAGTCATTTGTTTCACCAAAAGAACTCTAGGAAGCTTGAGGGAGGGGGGGTGTACTCAAGACCTCTCTAAAAATATATATAACAATTAAGAGGCCTAGAAAATAACCTTAGATCTTTAGTGCTCGAAGAACTTTGTGCATTTGAGTTCTATTATACATGAATACAACTCTTAAGTGGCTCTTCTCAGAACCTTTCTGTTAATGAAAACTTCCCAGGCCCACCAAGATCTTTCTTTCTGCAAACAACAAAGCCAACCTTTGAAGGACAATGCCAGAGACTCCAGAGAAAGTGGCATCAAAAGAGCTGTCATATTTAAAATTACTCCACTCAGAGTTAACTCACAGAAAATAAACAGTCTGACTTTCAAAGCAATCTGAAGGTGACATTACTGTCTGGACCAAGTAGTACTTTCCTAATATTATTAAAGAGGATACAGACCAAGGAAAAATCCCAGTGGGAAAAGACACCAAACAATATATACAGGAAGAGGCTGCAGCATTCTCTAAAAAAAAAAAATTCCCTCAAGATATTCAATTGTCATCAATGATAAATCCTGTCAAAAAGAATATCACTGAAAAAAAAAAAAAAAAAGAACATCACTTAGAATACCTGAATAACAATTCGTAGCGATGACTTTTCACAAGGTAGGTAGCAACATAACGTCTGTTAATATGTATTCTCTAGAAAACTCAACTTTTTAAAATAAAATGAACTATAAGTCCAGGTTCTATATTTCCTGGTTTCTTTTAAAGTCAGACAAATATTATTTAAAATCTATTCAAATACTGAGAAAATTTTTGCTGTTTATTTCACTCCAAAGGAGGCATCTTCAACCAGAACACTAAATACCCTTCTTAAAAGAAATTGTCTTCCTTGGTGTAAAATCTATAGTCACTATGACTGTACTCTGGCCAAATGGAGAAGGAGAAGAGAGAAAAAAAAGAGAGCACATGCCAAATCAAGAATGTGCCAACACTGATGTATTCATCTGATGAAAAAAACTGATATTCATATTTTCTAAATCAAAACTTGAAATGTTGTTTCACTAACTGGAATTTTACTGTATTTTAAAAGGTACTTCTGCTTCTATAATAATAGAAGTTCCTAAATGCTTATATATGCAGGTCTTGCTAAAATGTGAAGGCATTATGACTTATAACTGAAGAGAGAATAAAGTCAAATACAAAAAATCCATTGATTGTCTATAGCTACCCTGTCACTGAGAACAATCTCACAAGAATCAGTTTTGATTTTTAAAATGCCTAAGGATACATATCAATCTACAAAACTGGCCCAAAGAACTGAACTATGGAGAAATTTTTTTTTTGAGAAATTCTATTTTTAAAGAGACAAACTCTAGGAATAGAATAACTGGGAAGAATATATTAAAGGACAATCATAATCTGATAATCAGTCACACTCAAGAAACAAAAGACATATGACTTCCCTGTAGAAATAAATTAGAAATGAAGAAGCTTCTAAACTGATTAATAACAAATATTTATTGAGTCCTTACTACATAGTAGGCACTGTTCTAGGCACTGGGCATATAGTGGTGATCAAAAAAACAGTGCCATGCCCCATGAATCACCTGTAATTAGGCAAAATAATCTTATCAACTTGAACTTCTGGCATGAGAAGGGAAGAAAGAACATTTGTGGAACTAATGCATAAGCAGTTCAAAAAGGTTAAAATGTCTAAAGTCATCTTTAAAGACTGATCTTAATAAAGCAGAAGTAAACATAAAAGCCATCAAAAAGTCACAAAATCAACTTCTAAAAGATTAAACTGATAAAAGTCAAGAACCTACACTGACATCAGTAAAGCTATTTTATTTCTTCTTTTAAGTAACTGAAATGTATATATGTGAATTCCAGAATAAAACATTAGATAGGTGATTATTCTCTGATTTGCAAAAGTACTCAAAATAAGACTCTAAAACAAGCCATGTTGGTGCATTTAAATATAATTTCATTCATTAAATCAGTGATCACATACAACTTTCAAAAACACTAAGTAAAAAATGGTACATCTATTTCCAAACCAAACCTTTACTTTTTTTGGCAAATGTCTCCTGAAAATGATAGTCTTTAGTGGCCTAAAAACAATGATTATTTTCAGCATCATTCAGATATTTTTCTAAGTAACTATAAGATATATGCTACCTCTCAGGAAACACTGAGCACATTAATAATTCCCTACAGAATTTTTAAGGTTAAAATAAAAGACTTTCTGCTCAAAATAGACTCCACATTATCCATTACTACAAAAACTAACTATATTCTTGCCACGGCCTGTTTAGTGATGGATATAACGACCAGATTAACTTGATTTTCAAAAGGGTTGTTTTCTAAGGCACAGCAGTTTCATTGTGACCTAAAGGAATCTCCATCTGATACTTTCCAAAGTATCAGAGCTGGCTTTCTAGGATAAAATAGTTCAATTTTAATCAGTATAACCAAATATATTAATAAACAGGGACAAAGGTGAGGCAAAAAGGCTTTAGTGAAAGTGTTACAGAATCAGAATGTTAAGCCTGGAAAGGATATCTCATCCAGGGATGACACGAGATTGTCAAACCCTTAGAAGATGGAATAAAGAGAATTCATGAGGTACTTAATACATTAACTGCTCTGTGAGTTGTATTTAACTCACAGTAGTTTTGATCCCAGGGCCTCCTGAAGCATATGTAACTCACATCTCTTCACCTCAGGAGACACCCTGGGAGCCACCTTGGGAGCTGGGTGAACTGTTTTTCAAGTTGCATGTAACTCACACACAGAAAACAATAAAAAATAAAAAAAAAAAACAAATTTTTTATTAAATTAGAAAGGATTGTTTTGTTTTTGAAGTTTTTATTCTATTTTTATAATAACACACCGTGGCTCCAAGGAAAAAAAATTTTTTTCTAGTGTGGCAGTCAATGTGTTAAATTTTTTTTTTAAATCACCTAAAGGAAATCATACTTTTACCTGAGATACAACTGCTTTGGCTAAAATTATATTGACTTGCTGAAGGTTAGTCTCATGCTAACCACTATGCTAAGATCAATTTATTTTTTAAATGGGAAAACCAATTTAATAAATACAATTTTGGGGTGAAATAGTCCAAAGCATGGGTCTTAAGGGAAAGGAAAAAAATAAATAAATAAAAGGTCCTTAGTGTAACAAAAAAAAAAAGTGTTAGTACTTTTGTGCCCTGAGTTTTACTTATGTTTGTATCCTGAACACCTAACACAGCACATGGGACAGAGTAGCTTTTAACTAAAAACTATTTGTTGTCTCAGAGTGGGTCTGAAATTTGTTCAGCTGTAAATATTTAGTCATCATAGTGCTTTCCTGCTTAACATCATGACATATTGATGATTTTAATCAAAGAACTGTTTTATCAAGTAGGATACATGACTATATTCTATTGGTCTCCATATCTCAAAAAATACACAAGCAGTTATAATGGAATATTTGAGTTTTATAATAAATACTGTTCATTAGAGGCTTGTTCAATTTGTTTTTTGTCATCACTCACTAGGAGTCAATGGGATGCAGGCATCAAATGTTTAAGAAAAAAATACTGGAGAAAGAACTTAAAACAGTATCGACAAAAAACTCTTATAAAAATCTGAATTGGAAAGTTGCCGTAACCAATTTCAGTGATGGAAAACCTCAAGTCGGCTCTCATAATAATGGGGTTTTCCAGGAAGTTAGTATAGGGTAACTAGTCTATTCGAAATTCTGAAAACATTTTTCCCTTTTTTTAAAAAAACAGCTCCAAGTGAAAACTAATTAGTACACTCCTATGCACATGTAGATGGATCAAAAATTACCAACAGACTCCAATCTACATGGACATCTCTTAATTAAAGAATCCAAAAGAATGTCACATCTCTTAAAGAATCCCAAAATGCCACTTTTAAAGAGCGGCAACATGGAACTCAGGGGATCTGAATTACAGTTCTCTTATTAATTCGGCATGTGACATATTATTAGATATGTTAGTTTCATGATCCAAAAATAAAGGAGTTAGACTTAATGGTTTATACGGTTCATTTCAATTCTAAAGTTTGAAGAGTGGAAAATATATGAGTAGAAAATATTTGGGGGAATTATGTAGATAGTGGCCAGTCCTATGGTGTTATAAGAATCCAACAATCGAATGCCTTCTTAAGAACTATATTATCTTACTATTGGTTACATTTTCCATGACTACACTGAGGATTTTTTACCATTCCAGGATCATTCTACAACCCTAAAAGACTTTCCAGTTTTATTTAAACTTTCTATAATAACCCTCTCGCCAATTTCATCTTTAATTTCCTTCTATATTTTTCTAAGTAATCCCTACAAAGGCTGGGCTACAAATCTCAGTTCTCCAACAAGAGTTAATATCTAAACATCTGTGTAAATTTTGACAACTAGAACCTGAGTCTCAGCAGCCTCCCCTGCAAAATAAAAATATTATCCCACTTTTAGGACAGTATATATAGGATTAAAGAGATAACAAATGAAATAATCTTTGTAAACTATAAATCATATATAGAATGCTCTGCAAGGCTTCAGAAAATACAAAAAGTTAGTATTCCTTTTATTTCCAAATTTGGGGTTTTTGAAAATAAATACCTTAAAATGAAAGATACTCTAAAACAAAAGCTATGATAAATTCTAGATGTTTTACCCACAACTTGGTAGTAATGAAACCCCATTTACAGATGGAAAAAATTATTACCTAGGATCGATATTCAAAGTGTTACCCAAAAGTCCTTCCCCTATATTATTCCATTAAGCAAATTAGTGACTTTTTTTTTTTTTATTTTTTCAAATTAGTGACTATTGAGTTCAATTTTTTTTTTTTTTTTTTTTTTTTTTTGAGACAGAGTCTCACTCTGTTGCCTGGGCTAGAGTGCCATGGCCTAGCTCACAGCAACCTCAAACTCCTGGGCTCAAGTGATCCTCCTGCCTCAGCTTCCCGAGTAGTTAGGACTATAGACAGGCAGGCACGACCATGCCCAGCTAATATCTTTCTATATTTAGTAGAGATGGGGTCTCGCTCTTGCTGAGGCTGGTCTCAAACTCCTGAGCTCAAGTGATCCTCCTGCCTCGGTCTCCCAAAGTGCTAGGATTACAGGTATGAGCCACCACACCTGGAGGACTATTGAGTTTGAAAAGTAATGTTACACAAATATTAAAACATGCCAAAATAATGAATTTAAAGAAACAATTTTAGCAAGGCCTTATCCAAATTAAACATATAGTTCAGATCATCTAAGGAAATGAATTTAGGGCCAGATGCAGCAGCTCAGGCCTGTAATCCTAACGCTCTGGGAGGCTGAGGTGGGAGGACTGCTTGAGCTCATTGAGTTGGAGATCAACTGAACAAAAGTGAGACCCATTCTCTACTAAAAACAGAAAAGTTAGCTGGGTGTCGTGGCACATGCCTGTACTCCTAGCTAATCGGGAGGCTGAGGCAGAAGGATCGCTTGAGCCCAGGAGTTGGAGGTTGCAGTGACTATGATGACACCACTGCACTCTACCCAGGGTGATACATTTTGCCTGAGTAAAAGAACCAGCTGTCCACCCTACTTGCTATAATGAAGGTAATTTGCTTAGAAGCCTATTTGATTCACATGGTCCAAAGCAATGGTTTTCCAGCCACATCCATTCCATTTGCATTATAATTTTGGGGGGAGGAACTTATTTAACGTATAATTTCCCCCACCCCACCCCGGACCCATTTAGTTGTGTTGGTCAGAATCTACATTTTTAACAAGCATCTAAAATGATTCTGCTGAGAACCCTAAGTCTAACGAAAATAGCACTGAAAGAGAGGTCAGGAGACTTGTGCTGCAATCGTAGCCCTTATCCTTTGTGGTTTGAACTCAGATAAACACTTAAATTTCTCAATCTTTTAAGTGGCATTATGTCTGGCTTTATATACTGAGGAGAAAAATAAGAGAGACACAGGTATAGGCCGGGTGCAATGGCTCGCACCTATAATCCTAGCACTCTGGAGGTCAAGGTAGGAGGATTGCTTGAAGTCAGGAGTTCAAGAACAGCCTGAGCAAGAGTGAGACTGTCTCTACAAAAAGTAGAAAAATTAGCTGGGTATGGTGGCATGGACTGTAGTCCTAGCTACTCGTTGAGGCCAAGGTAGGAGAATCGCTTGAGCCCAGGAGTTTGAGGTTGCAGTGACTTATGATGAAGCCACTGTGCTTCAGCCTGGGCAACAAAGTGAGACTCTGTCTCCAAAAAAAAAAAAAAAAGAAAAGAAAAGAAAAAGAAAAGAAAAGAAAAGAAAGAAAGATGTGGGTATATAAAACATATATCCCATGATATTTAATTCCTGAAACCCCCTAAATCTTTTCAAAATATGGGTATATTAAGCATAGTTGCAGAGCTAGAATTTAAACCCAAGCCAAATTTCAAATGAGGGCACAGTGGTAACCTGTGGGTCAAATACAGGCCTGGTATATGTTTTGTTTATTTTACATTATTTTAAACTTCAAGCTAACATTTATCAGTCAGAAAATCTCACAGAAAAAATATGAATTTCTGTCTCCCTTTAAAATTTCAGAAGATCTGGACCACTGAAACTACAATCATAAGTGGCAACAATCAGCAGGAACTGAGTGGCAATTATTACTCTC
>RJWJ010038420.1:0-15002 GCA_004363605.1 Indri indri
GTATAAAAATCCTAATTCACTAAACAGTCAAGTTTGGGGGTAATTACTCCAAGTGGAATTTCCTTAAATGAAAAGCTCTTCCTTCCTCTGCTTTTAAAATATGCTATAATTTCCAGGAAAAAAGAATTTATGTATACTTTGTCAAGTAGACTTAAAATAAAGTGTGCCTGTTAATGAATACAGAATTGATATCAAGATACAAAATTTATCAAAAGTCAATGACATAAATGATTACATTATTTGGAATGATGGCCAATCAACTCCTTTATGAAATAAACCATTGCTATATCTTTCACACTAATTGTACGCTAATTAACCCACCATGGAACAGAAGAGGAGGCTGAAGCAGAAACCTGGTGGGCAGCGACTGGTTTTGCCACCACCATACTGCAACAACCTCCCATGATCCCCTTGTACATACAAAAAGACGACAAGATTTCTGTTCTCCAAAAAAGTATATTTCAGAAAAGAAAAAGTTGCCTTATGTTTGAATGCTTACAAAATCTCCCATAGTATCAGGAATTCTCTTAATTTCTTTCTTCTGAATGCCAAAAAGCAAAAGGCCTGTTACCTCCAAGATAACAAGAAGAGAGGAATTGAGCAATTCATTAATGCTGGATGCGATGGCAACCGATTTTTTTTGAGACAGAGTCTCACTGTGTTGCCTGGGCTAGAGTGCCATGGAGTCAGCCTAGCTCACAGCAACCTCAAACTCCTGGGCTCAAGCGATCCTCCTGCCTCAGCCTCCCAAGTAGCTGGGACTACAGGCATGTGCCACCATGCCCGGCTAATTTTTTCCATATATTTTTAGTTGTGCGATTAATTTCTTTCTATTTTTATTAGAGACGGGGTCTCGCTCTTGCTCAGGCTGGTTTTGAACTCTCGAGCTCGAACAATCCGCCCGCCTCGGCCTCCCAGAGTGCTAGGATTACCGGCATGAGCCACCATGCCTGGCCGGCAACCGATTTTAAAGGGAGAAACCATGTCAGAAACATATTACCTGGTAAGACAGCAGATTTCATGCAAAGGAGGTATATGTCTCAGAGGTTACTATTTGGAGAAGACAGCCTGAAACCACCTCAATCAATACAGATAGGGATGCTCACAGAGGTCAGGTGGTTGAAATAAGATAAATAACTGAATGAATGAGTAAAGGAAGCCAAGATTTAACACTGATTTAAGTAAATATTCCTGAGGAGGGGCTTCTCAATGGCCTGTATTGGATGTCCTTACACAAGTCATACAGAAGTGCGGGGTCGCTGAGATGGTGAAGAAAGGAAGGAACAAACGTTGTGTTATGTGAATGGGTACACAGGGTTTGGAATAAAGCTTGTAGTGGCAGCATCATATGGAAATCCAAGAAATACTATATCTCAAACAAGCTAGATAGAAACGAATATGCCAAAAGTGACCTAATAATAACAAAGACTCTGAAATCAAAAAAGCATATGGAACATTTGAATAAGTGATTTCATAAAACATGAGAGTGGAAGGATGCCATATTCCTAAATTATTAATTTTATGTAATGTGATTTTTAAATATGTGTAAGTAAATTAATAAATGTAAGTAGACATTTCTCTCTTTGTACTCCTAGAATGTGCAAATTCAAGTTGGAATTCAATTCAGAACTTAAAGAAGGCTTTTTCAAAACCTTCTCACTGGAAAACTGGGGATACTTCTTTAATTGGAGATACCTTATACATGGGCACATATGGTAATTTGCATCTCAGGTAACTGAGGGTTGTCAGTAGTTGGCTTGTGAGTGAATTGAACTGTAGGCAGTTGTTACAGTACATTAAAATCCCTAAATTAAAACACCAATAAACTGCTATCAAACCAATTCTTACCCATTAAAAAATTCTTTATGATATCTCTGTGCTACTTCTGAGTTCCGCTATAGCTTTGACTGACAGTTCCTGCATACCCTGACAACTTCCCTGCTCCAGCTGGCTCTGCCCCTCTGCTTCTCCACTCCAGGGCTTTCTCTGGTGCCTCTGGAGCTTGCTCAGCCTAACACTGGCACAGCCCTAAAGTGCTGGGGATTTAATGCCCTCAGGGGAACTGGTGGATACACACTCCAGTTTCTCCATTGCTTGGTGGACAATTCTAAGGTGCAGTCTACGCTGATACCCGCAGAGCCAAGCCCCGTTTGCCCACAGTGGCAACCTGCTCATTAACACACCTCTCACTGGCTTTCTTCCCTTCCCTGTCTCATTTTCTCTACTCTCTCACTTTTGTTGCTTGGGTTTGCCTCCCAAATAAACTATCTGGACTCAAGTCCTTGTCTCAGGGTCTGCATGCATAAAACACTTCAGGATCACGTGGTGATTTTGTGTCCTCTTTGAAAAACAGCTAGCTGTCTGCAGAAGTCAAGGTAAAACAGCTTTACCCTCATTCTTTACACCTGAATTTACTTAAATCTTTGGAAATGTGTCATCCATTCCTTTCGGTAAGTATTTAATGATCCCCAAAGAGGCTTTCTGTGTGTTGCAGGATTTACCCAGATGAACAAAACAAAGTTCTAGCCTCAAGGACCTTACACTTGAGAATGAGAAATGAAACAAGAAGAAGGAAAAGAAACATATTTAAAGAATATTCAGACCATAAAAGAATGGTGTGGAATTTCCAAGGAGAGGGTCTACTTCCAGCTGACTAGTATTTCATCACTCTCCAGACAGAATCACTCTTTGTTTTATAACTTAAAATAAACTTCTTTAAAGACATCCGCCCTTTTATAAACCCAGCACTGATTCACAGGTCAGCCCAAACATCGTACGTTGTGATACAGCCTTATGGGTGACCAATTCAATGCTGAAGGCAAAGCGTTTTATTGCATATTCTCTAAGAGGCTGCAGCATCTACCAGGTGTGATACCACACATCCAGGTGAACCAAGGAAACCAATGAGGCTTCCCGGCTGTCCCTGGATCATGCCAAATGTGTTCCCACATCAGGCCCTTCACTCTTGATAGTCTGTCTACCTGGAAGACCCTGCCCCTAAATATCTTCAGGGATCACTCCTTCAAATCTTTAAGCTCTCTCCACTCAAGACCTTCCCTGACCACCCTACATAAAATAACATCACCACCCCACACATTGTCATGTTTTATTGTCTCCCCTGTTTTATTCTTCTTCATATTTATTCTTCTTCATAGCACTTACCACCTGATATATTATGTATTTGCTTATTTATTTGTTTATAGTCTCCTCCCACTAAAAGCCCTGTGATATTAATGACTTTTTTCCCCCTGCTGTATCCCTTTACACATAGAATAGTGTCTAGCCCGGAGAAGGTGTTCAATGAATACTTGTTGAAAGAACAAATAAATTTCATCATTAGAATCTCAAAAACATGACTCACCACAGTTGAAGTTCCATAAACTCATCTGGAATCAAGATACAACCCCATAACTCACGGGTCTAAAGGGTATACAATCATTTTGTGGAAAAAAGTAGGGGTTTTTTTTTGGTAAAGCTTCAATGTACATATCGAGCATGAATAAATTAAATAGTTTTAATTCTATCATAAACTGTATAGGCCACAGGATGTAACTCATTAAATGTCCATTGTGTAAGAAAGAAATCCTTAAATTTTAGATCTTAGATACTATACTTAGCTTACTAAAAATATTTATGCATGTATTCATGCGACAAACGTACATTGAGTGCATATAACTGGTACGGTGTTGAGTAAGATGCCAGCTATGTTCGATTTTTCTTTTAAAAATCAACTTTACCCTCCCCTGTAAAGCCATATCTTGCCATTACAGACAGGGGAATCTCATCTTTTAAAAAATACTTATGTTTTTCCCCATTATTTTACTATGAACTTAGCTCAGTGATCTCTGAGACAGAATATTCACAGGAAATACTTCAGATAGAGTCTCTTATTCAGGTAACTTTAAAGGTAAACATTCTTCTCTTTTCATTGCATTTAAGAAGCCAAGAACCACTGTATTTAGCAACATTAAATGCTCACTATTCCAAAAATTACCTAAGTAGTTGTCAAACTCCAATTATCAGGAACTAATTCACTCCACTACAAATTCATGCTCTTTAGTCACAGGAGGCCCTCATAGTTGGGTGATAATCTTCTAGTCACCCCTAATTGAACCTGCCCACCCCTCTTTTGACTTTCCATTAAAAACTGTGGCCAAATTCCTTTCTTTCTACCTTAAAATTCCTATGCTTCTGTCTCAGAAGAATCCTCCCTTTGCTTTCATCTGGTATCCTCCCATCCTCTTGAACACTCCACCAACTCAGACTTTCCCTTATGTTTTCAGTCTCTCTCCCTCTCAACGGATTCCTCTCCTCCATTTGTAAAGTAGGCTCAAGTCTTCCTATACTAAAAACACTACTTTCCCTCTACTATGCTATTCCTTTGATATTTCATACTCTCCCGCCTTCTCCTTTACATCCCAACTTACTGAAAAGGAAGTCGTTTTCACTGCTTTCCATTCTCCCCACCCCCTGCAACCCCTTATCCCCTGGCAGCCACTTGCACCCACCTCCAAGGACACCAGGAGCCACAGATAGTGGCTTTGCCTTGGTCACTCCCTTGCTCATGGGTGCGCTGTATGAATGACGGGGGCTCCCCTCACCCTTCCCAGCCTCCGTGACACTGTGCTACCCTACTCCTATCATTTTTATACAACTGCCCCTGGTTTACTATGGTTCTTACCGTCTTCCTTCTCTTTTCCCCTCCAACATATAAACATCCCTCAAGGATCCTACCATTATCCTTTGCTTCTTTTCTCCCCAATGTTCTTTATCAGTGATTCCTTGGACATCGAAATTGCTCCTAAGCAGATGATTTACAAATCTCTTTGTAGCTCTAACCTCTCTCACTGAAGCTCTGTGCCTGTATTCTAGTCCCTTCACTTGGACAAACCTGGCATGCTCGAAATGAAACTTCTTTTTTCTCCTCTTCCTCATTCTCCTTTGAATCTTCTTACTGAAAATGACCCAACCATTCTCTCAGCTAAGCCTGACAATGACCTTTGACTTCCCTTTTCCCTTTCCCCCATTTCCAGTCAGCGTTTGAGTTGCTCAGATTATTCCTGAACACCGTCTCTTAGGTCCATGAGCTCTGTGCCCTGCTCTTCACGCCCACAGCCTCTTTCCCGCTTTCCCATAATTTGGCAATAGGTTCTATCTGGTCTCCCTCCCATCAATCTTTTCCCGTGTCATTCCATTCAACCTAATGCTATAAAAGCATTGCGCTAAAGCACAGTTCTGATCCTGTCAACCCTCCTCCCCAGAAACTTTCCATGGCTTATTCAGTACTTACTGAATAAAATCCACATTCCTTACCTTGGCATACAAGTTGCTTCAAACCTTAAACAAACGTCTCTTTCTTGCTTTTTCTCTCATTACATCTCTTGGCATTCCCAGCACTCCAGCCAAAGCACACCATTCTCTTTACCCTGTGTAGCGCACACCTTCCCACCACCAGGCTTTTGCTAGGCTGTTCCTCCCCAAGCATGCCCTTCCTTCTCTGCCATCCCAAATGCCACCTGTACAACCCCAGCCCAAATGCTATCTCTTCCATATAACCTTCCCTAATTCTTCCATCAGGAGTCACTGCTGTACCCTGTGAACTCCCACAGCACTGCAGGAATACTGTCTTTTCAGCACTTAACCATTTTCTGCCATTTTTATAGTTAGTAACATACATGCCTCTTTTCTCCTTCTAGATCACGAACTATCCCTGGACAGGTCCTAAATCTCATCATTCTTTGAATCTCCAACCCTACTCAACGTTCCCTGTCCCCTATCCAAAGATATTCAGTGCCTGAGATGTAGAAAACAATTAACAAATATTTGTGAATTAATTATTGCAATCCGGAGGGTTAACTTTGGATTTTAGGGCTTCAAATTTTCTCAATTTTAGCAACAATTACTTCTTCTGTGTAAAATAAAAGTCCTATCTCCCCATGGTACCATAGTTTATTCCTTTTGGTCCCACAGGTCAATTTTCAAATGTCTTTTACTCCTAAGTCTTCTAAAAAAACAAACTTCAAGAGGCTCAGTAACGCAATAGAAAAGCATTAATGCTACCTTAAGTGAAGGAAAGACATCCATGCAAAACAAATGGCTTGCTGCAGGCCACAGCAAAAGGTACAACCCTTTACCAGACTGAATTACAGGATTCAAGCTGTATCATTAACCTCATCAGTCCACTCTTTCGAAAAGCCCAGCATTGCATTTTAAAAATTATCACTTTTACATTAGAAAGGAGATCACTAATTCCCGAGTCATCAATTATGCTACTGTATGATTCCTCTTTCTCCAAACAGTTTATTTACCTTGGTAATTCCTAATATTCTTAAACTTTCTTGTAAGACATTTACATGTCTGGTTTTACTTGTAAATATAAAGATGATGACTTTTTATTTTTTTTTAAGCCAAAACCTCTTAGAATGGCTTTGAAATTCCATAAGTACTTTTCTCAGAAAGATATTTGGCAGAGCTAATAAGTGAGTAAAGAACTAAGATTCAAAATTCATTTTTATAAATCTATCCTTAAATCTTGGATGAGATTCAACAACCTCACATTAAAATTTTAGAAGTCTTGACTTGAAGAACATGGGAAAATTTACTTTACCTTGACAGCTCAAGAGCACCTGGTCTATACATCATCATTAATTAAGACAAGAGAAATGGGAAGAAAAACGCATATGCAGATAGCCCTAGTTTTATTATTTTCAATGTAGCAACCATATCATGCAACCTTTGCCAAAACACAAAACAAAATTTTAAACAAAATTTTTTAAATTTAAAAGAAGAATCTGTGGTGCCAACGTGTTGTATATTTACTTGTGTAGTCATGACAGCTACAGGGTTTTCAAAGAAGACTGGGGAAGCTAGTTCGGGTTCTGACAGCAATGCAGTAGAATTTAAGGTGTTATGACTATAATATGTTCTAAGCAGGTTAATCTAGTCATACAACATTTTAATAAAGAAGTATCAAGGTAGGAAGTGTAAAGTGCACTCATTCCTATAAATACCACAGGAGAAATATAGGCAACAGGGAGTCAAACTGCCATGGACACACATGGATATGCCATCTCCCTTCCTATCTCTGTCCAACCCTGCACAAGCCTATCTTTATCACGCAGAGACAATTAAGCAGCTATAGAGTCCAGATTCATTTCTGTGTCCTGGTTCTCACTGGGTGAATTATTGCCAGTCTGACATTTTCTAAATTCCCTAGTACTGGGCTACATCGGGTAGGAAAGCAGGGACTTCACTGACCTGGGACCCCATAACCGTGGGTCTTGGGAGATTTCAGTTCCAAGTGATACGGCACCACCTAGCCATTGTGAAAGCTGAGAGAGTACATGTCACCAGCAGCAGAGAGTATCCCATTCTCTAAAGAAAACGCCCTGACTGTGTAATGCTGAGCAAGGGGCACCAAACATGTCTCAGTATGATCTTTTTCTTCTTTTTTTAAAGACCTCTCCAGTCTCTCTCTCTATACACATCTCCAGAGCTTATACTAAAAGAACCAACACAAAGACCACCCATCCTTCAGCCAAAAGGTATTCAGTGTTTAAACATGGAAGGATAAGGTCTGGTAGGCATTTGAAGTTGTGGGGACAGGGAGAGGATTCTGACCATTAAAGACCCTTCTCCTTCAGGTCAGACAAGAGAAAAACAATAGAAACTGCAGAGTCAGGGAGTCCAAGACTCTTACAAAACACAGTCTAATGAGAAAAGAAACACCACGGGATGGAAGCTCCCTTCAAAACTGGGGACACCAGCAATCCCAGAATGTGTAACCGTTATCTTATTTCACGGCCATGTGTCTCAAAGCGACATGCCCACTTCCACATCCCCATGTCATGAGGCCAGAGGAAGGGGAAGCGAGAAACCCTACACTGGGCCGTCCACACTCCGGAGCAGAACAGAGACTGTACTCAGAGTTGTAGGGTCAAAATAATAAACACTGTCCCACAGTCATAGCTGGTGACATCGAGTCAGGGCGCAGGCAGATGTCTGGTTTGGGGCGCAGTTTGGGGAACGTGGATGCAATCACATGCGTACACACACCTACACAGGATTTCACAAACCCGCCCCTACCCCACTGCTGCCCTCCACACTTCACACACCAAGTGCATCCTGCCCACCTCACCGTTTCCATCTTCACATTCTTTCTCCTGGAGAGTCAGCTGAGAGATGAGGAATCCTAGCAGGGATTCCTGGAAATGTCACCCCCAACAGCTCCGGACTGCCACCCCCATCCCCTTTCTGTGCCTTTTACACACACACAAACACACTCACACACAGTCCTGCCATGACTGTCATCAGGCCCGATCGCTGCCCCCAAGCCCCTGGTATTTCAGTGTGCAGCGCACACCAGACGTCTCTTTCCCCAATGCCCCCTTCCCCCGCCTCGCTGGCTCCATGGCTAAAGGCATTGCCCCCTGGATGTCGCTTGCCGTCCCCGCTCATCCGCACTATTGTTCCATGTAGCCCCTCTCGCGCCCGGGGGCGCCCTTCAGCGAGGACCGGGGCGCCGTCGGGGGTGGCATCAGCACTGGGCACCCCCTACTCCACCCATCCCTCCCTGGCGGTGGTACCTTGCCTGACAGCTGGGTCCGCGGGCCCGCGGGAGCAGGCGGCGCTAATGACAGCGTTGGTGCCAAGCCTGGGAATAAAGCTCCTCTCCAGCCGCTCCTACCTCCAGCGCCACCATCTTCTCCCGCTGCTGCTGCCGCCACCGCCGCCGCCGGCACCGCGGCCGCCCTCGCCCAGCTCCGGCTCGGGCTCCGCAGCCACCGCTCGGACCCCTCTGGTCCCGCGGCCCCACCCCCTTTCCCCACCCTCCCGTCCGCCCGCCCGCTCGCTCGCTCGCTCCTCGTGACGCGCGCCGGAGCCCGGCCCCGCCGGCCTGCGAGGGAGGGCGCACAGGGGGAGCGCGCGCGCGCACGCCGCCGGCTAGTAGCGCCCCTGCCTCCCACGCCCACCCGCGTGCGCGCGTCGCGCGCGAGCCCGAGGCGGCGGCGCCGGCGTCCTCCACAGGCCGACCGCAGCAGCGCCCTCTTCCCTGCGGGGGTGGGCTGGCGGGGCGTCCGCGCCTCTCGCGCCCGGGTTCCGGCAAGCAAGCCCTGCCTGCGCTCCTCGGCCTTACGCTCTGGCTCCGGCCGGGCGTACAGAGCGGGAAAAGCGGCTGCACTCCCGAGGGGACTGACGGGGACATCCACCCTCCTCGGCGGCAGCCTAAGTGGGTCCCCGGCTTCCAAACCAGCAGCTGTGGCCAACCTTTGTGCAGAGGAACTGGCTGCGCCCCCGAAGCCAGGCAACAGCATTGACTCCTGTACTGTGTTCGCTCTCCTTAGCTACTCCCAAGCTTTCCCGCTTCCCAGGCCCCATAAATACTGCCTGAGCTTCTAAAAAGATTGACAGTGTCTCCGGAATGCGCTGCAGTCCTGCGTTGTCGCCGCAAGGGGGAGAGCCACGCGGGCTTGGGCCAGAGCGAAGCTGGCCGGGTTTGCAGTCCTGGAGGGGAACTGCCCAGTCCCGCCGGAGACAGCAGAAAGCCCCTGGATTACGATGCTGGGAAATGCTCGGCTTGTTTTCCTACCCGCTTCTCAGTCTGGTTGATCGAAACTTACGTCTTTCAGGCTGGCATAAGCCGTCCGCCCCGGATATGGCTCCTAGCTTGGGAGCGAGGCGACCCTTTGCGGCAGGGACCAGGTGGCAGGTGCAGTGCATTAATGAAAAGCAGTGGGCTAGATCAGGCCCCGGGAGGCTTGGGTTGTGGAGCCAGCCCCCCCTGTAATTGGCGATGTAATAGCCAAATCATTCCCCCTCTTCGGGACACGGATTTTTCAATAATAATATTTGCATAAAGCCTTATAGTTTGCAAAGCCCTCTTCGTACACATATTCTCATCTGGTATAATGAAGATAAACCCTGGTTATCCTGATCCTCTGTGAAATGGATCTTTTACCACATTGTGTTTCCATATTATTTTAAACACAATGTCTCTAGAAAAGACTGGGGGCGCAGCCTGAAGCATTCTGGAAGTCTTGTTTTAGCTTTAAAATTTATATGTATTTTCCATTCTACTTCATAATCTTTTTTGCTTTAATAAAGAAAATGATAGCCTTCCCCTCCCCCAAAAGACATTTTAGTAAAATTTAAATACTATATACCAGAAAGATGTATCATGCTTATACTGTGACATTACTTTTTTTTTTTTCCAGTAAATATTCGTCATATAATCAAGCCAGACACAGTCCTTGTTCCACCAGAGTTCACAGTACACTGGAGGAAATAGGTACTAAACAATCAGACTAATTAAGTGCAAATGGGATGAGTTCTCAACTGCAAAGGCGCCAGTGGTGCACAGGAGAGCCTAATCTAGACTTCACGGCCGGGTCAGGCTTTCTAAGGAAAAGACATTTCAGGTTGCCCAGGAGAGACAGCAGTGAGACACTCCCAGGTAGCAGGAAGAAAATGTGAAAAGGCCCAAACAGGTGGGGCTGGAGAGGCAGGCAGCAGCCAGAACCTGAGGGAGACCTTGTGGGCTCTTTTAAATAAGGACTTATCTTATGAGCTTGGAGCTCGGAAAGCCACCGAAGGGTTCTAAGAGTTGGCAGCAGGCAAGCAAAATCACATTTTGGTTCCTGAAAGATCGCGAGACGGCGTGTGAAGAACTAATTCATAGCGGTCCAGGGCGGAGAGGGTCTGACCCCATAACACATCCTGGTTTATCCTACTTGGTGAGTGTTCAGGGTTTTCAGTTTGTACGCTGACTGTTCTTTTGTTTGTTTTTGGTTCTTTCTCTGCTTTCCTGTGTAGCCATTTGAGGCCTTTCGGAGTGCCTATTCTTTTACTTTTAATCCACTGTGGTTTTAGGAAGGAAATTAACTTTGTTAGAATTTCAGGTTATAGGTTCTGAGAGAGAGAGAGAGTTTTTTTTTTTGCCATTTGTTTTGTATTTCAGAGATCTTTCCACTAAGCCCAAGCCTGACACAACCCTTTTGTGTTGTGTTCCCAGTTAGACAGGGTTCTTAGAGGAACCAATGAAAGATACATTATTGCTTTAATAATACCTTGGCCTGGTATGGTGGCTCAAGCCTATAATCCCAGCACTTTGGCAGGCCAAAGTGGGAGTATCGCTTGAGACCAGGAGTTTGAGGCCACCCTGGGCAACATAATGAGACCCTGTCTCTACAAAAAAATTAGCTGGGCGCTATGGCACATGCCTTAGTCCCAGCTACTCGGAAGGCTGGGGCAGGAGGATCACTTGAGCCCCAGAGTTGGAGGTTGCAGTGAGCTGTGATTGCGCCACTGCATTCCAGCCTGAGTGACAGAACGAGACCATGTCTCTAAAAAAAAATAATAATAATACCCTCAAATCTTACATCACAGGATTTTTGCAGAGATTAAAGAATGTGAAATTACTCTGCAAAGTATCAAGTGCCATATAAAGAAAAGTAATAATTGTTATTAAATATAATGGCATCTTAGAGACTTCCAAAACTAATTAGTTACCAAATATTCACATGTGGAAATCTCCCTCCCTCCTTGCCGTCCATGAAATGCACAGATAGCCCTATTTCTTTTGGACAGTGTGAATGTCTTAAGTGCTCATGTTAATCTTTGTGCCTTGGCTGGCAGGAAACTCAAAGCCAAATTTGTAGATCATTGTAGGAAATGGGTGGATTCATATCTGCCTTAACGCTTCCTTTGGTCTTGCTCTATTCTATCTATAGATTTCCTGTGTCTGCTTTATTGGTATTTTTCTACTTTTTAATAGATTCCTTATAAGCCACTTCAAATATTTGTGTCCACTTTCTGTTTAACAAAGGTCAGAACTGCTGTTCAGTATGTCAGGAGGCAGTATACACTATAAAATACTGGCAACCTGCCAGCTATTGTAGCAGGCAACAATACTACAGACACTGTGCCAAGTGACTTGAGTTTAAAGTAAAGCCTTGTCCACCATTGCATGTGGATCAGAAGTCTCTGTGCATGCCAATGTATAAAGTCTCATACTATCGGCAAACTTAAATATGTCTCCCACTGTCTCCTTTAGTGTGAGCTCTGGGGTCCCAAACCCCCTGTCAGCCTCCCCTATATGGTTCCCAGCTTATGATGGTTCAACTTCAATTTTTTGACTTTATAATGAGTTTATTGGTGTATTAAATATATTTTCAATTTATGATATTTTTGACTTACGTAAGCCTGTCATAAATCTCAGGAGTATCTGTATATCTTACTGATAACAAGCACTGTTTTGTCACTTGGTAAGAAAGCAGGGATCCATGAACTTTTATTCATTTAGGCTTCTTTTTGTCAGCAAAGACCTGAAGATTCCAGGATTCACTAAATTCATTCAAACTCCACAAAAGTGACCATATCTTTCAGCCTTTGATATGGTTCTAGACAGCAAAAATTGATGTGTCTTTTCTGATAGTGGTAGATACTTTTCCTTGATTTCGAGTTCTTTAGTGATTACCTTATTTCTATCTCAGTCCTTGAGCTTATAAGCTGAGGTGGTATGTAGGAAAAACACACAACAACCTTCTGTTTTTCTTGAGGATTTCAGTTCCACTAATATGTGATAGTATAGCATCATTTCTAAAATATAGTGTATCCATTTTGTCCCAGGATTTAAAATATATAAGCGAAATGTATGATTATAAAAGTGTGTGTGTCCTAAACGTCAATGAGTTTGCTTTTATATGCCAATTCTTATTTCACCAGCTTTTTCTTTGAACATAAATTCTGTCCTAGCTATAATAGTCAGGCTCTCTCTCTTTTCCTGAATCACATTCACTGTGCCCTTTAATGATTCCAACAAGAATTTTATACTATGACTGTGTTTATCTGATACATTGGAAAGCATTGTGGTGCCACATATAGTAATTCTACCTCTGAAAATGAAGTTTTTGAATAAAGAGTTTCATGGGAACATTTTGACTTTTTAAAATGGTTATATACCCATCCCCTGACCCAGCCTTTCATGGGCAGGGGCAGGGGTTACACTGACTAACTTAAACCCACCCTGGAGCTGGGCCAATCCTCCCCAAACCACACGGCCAGTTGAGGATAGAACAAGATCTGGGGACCACAAAGAGGGTGAAATGGACAGAGGGAAACAAAAACATCAACTACCCTGCTCATCTTGGGCTTATAATAGTGAAAAACTAGAAACTTTAACCTAAATGTACAGCAATAAGGGAACAGGTATATAGATTGGTACGTCTTTACAGTGGAATTTTATGGAGGATTTAAAGATATCATATCCATAGATTTTTTTTTAATAACATGAAAAAAGTTCACATCTTAACTGAAAAAAATCTGGATACAAAATTGTACAGATGGATGATCACAACTTTTAAAAAATTCACAGGAAAAAAGTACATCAAAATGTTAATAGTAGCTTACTCAAGTAATAGGGTGATTTTCTTCTTACTATGTTTTGGTAGTTTAAAAATATTTTTAAGAATGTACATATGTCCCTAATTTGAAAAATAAGATTATTAAAAATGTGGCTGTGAAAATTAACACCCCCTACCACCAGATGCCATAAAAATAACTATTGGGTCACTGCATTTCTAAAGCATTTTTTTCCAAATTTGATTCATCCTTCAAGACTTATTTCAAACACCACATACTTTAAGAAAACGTTTTTAGACTAATGTTGCTCATTGACGCACTTTATTATCTGAGCATCTGTTTGTGGCACTAGCAGTCTCACAGACTCTGTAGAATGTCAGGATATAAATAGACAAAAATTAATAAAATTGGTTGCTCATTCCATTTAACACTTGCTTATATACTTATATACCAAATTTATTTCAGTAGTAAAGTACCTGAATATGATGGTCATCTGGTAGGAACACCATAAAATATTGATTAATTCATCCTACAAACAGGGACAATTTTGCCAGAAGAATATATGACATTGTATTTGTATATAAAATGTATCATTACAATTAGTAATATATTTCCTTAAAAATAAGAAGCTGTGAAATTAAGTGCTCAGCAATTTCAGAATTTTTTTCTCTTACTATAATATGTGTTTGCTACAGATTTGTGTCTTTTTGCCATCTTATTAATTAGATTAAATGGTAGTTAAACACCAGTAGCTTAAGGAAGATGTCTAAGATAAAAATATAAAATTGAGAAAATTCTAATCAATTTTTTTTCTTTTGCCAATTTGTAGACCAAAAAAAAAGGCTACCATTACTCATTTTTGGCAGAAGTCCACCATGGTATTGTTCCTAGAATGGCAATGACATATAGAAGCATGATTTAAAATCACTGCTCTGTTCCTGTTTTCTGTTAGGTATTTTGTTCTAGGTATCTTGGTATCATCTCCCCAGGTAGTTCATGAGCCCTGAAAGATCAGTGACCAAATGTCAATTATATTCCCTTGGTATTTCCTCTACCAAACATCTAGCATATTATAGAGTACCTAGGAAGTACTCATCAAATATTTGTTGGCTGATTTGATGTACAGACGCTCCTTGATTTACAGTGGGGTTACGGTTTCAACTGAATGCGTATAGCTTTCGCACCATCCTAAAGTCAAAAAAATCTTAAATTGAACCATGGTAAGTCGGGGACCATCTGTCCTTACTATCTTTCCAAGTATTCCAGTTAGGTTGTTCAAGAAGATTATCAAAATGATTTGCCTTTAAAATGATTTCCTTTTCCTTTGCTACTATTTTTATTAGTATTCAATAGTATCTGAAAAAAAAGTTATAGATATGTTTATTGACTCAAAAATCAGGAGCCTGGTTAAGGCTTTGATAGTATATAAAATTGATGTCAGCAAGTTTTCATCCCCTCTGTCTGCCAGAGGAATTCATATTCTTTCTCTCTGTCAACATGCACGTACCATAATGATATCCTATGAAATTCTATTTCATTTAAGCACTACTTCTTGGAAATTTTTCCCATATGCTTGCACAGTATCAGTATTCAGCATGAGAAATAACAATATAATTAACAGTCATGACTATATTGAACATTTC
>RJWJ010038421.1:0-15003 GCA_004363605.1 Indri indri
TCTTCTTCTCCTTCTGTTCCTTACAACCCTTTGTCCTCTTCTCACTGCAGAATTGGGTGTGGACCTGAGCTGTCTGCATTTCATGGAGCTATGCTCGTGAGAGTGGCGACTTGGAGATCTGAGGTCCAGGCTAGACTTTTTAAGAGTGTGTCCTCACCAAATTATTTAAATTTTCTGAGTCACAATTTGTTAGTGTGTAAAGTAGAGATTCATTCACTTATTCATTTCTAAACCAATTTTTTTCATGTGTATACATGTGGGGAAAGTGACCTTTGGCCTTCGATTTAGAGGATTAAACTTCTTGAAGTCAGCAAATTCTTTCTACATAATGACTATACACTTTCTATTTTACTTATTCTATCTTTCCTATAGTTTGGTCCATGTATTCCAGAGTATTCCAATATTCTTTTGGAATTATATCCTATTTTACTAACAGCAGTGAAATTTCAATTCAAGGGAGAATATCTATAATTCATTATAGCAGTTTAACATCTAACCCCCTTCTCTCTCCTCTCCTCCCAAATATCAGGCTGTTAAAGACCTAAATGTTTCCAGAAATGTTTCTTTCTTATTACATTTACTTAAAAAATTAACCAATAACTATTAGAATATAAACTTTCATTTAGCTAGAAATTTGGTATTTCTTCTATAAGGTCTCCTACAAGTAATTCACATTGTTAAATAAGTTAAATTCTTCTTTATTCATGACATGAAGAAAATTATTTCTGACCTATATGTTGCTTAAGCTTAAGCATGTGTGTGTGTGTGTGTGTGTGTGTTTTAATAGAATTCCAACACCATTTTGCTATTTTATATATAGCACTATTCTCACAGTGCCAACAGAATATTTGCTGCATTATTTGTAGGGAAAGTAGTACTTTATCCAGTTGGCTGAAATGAGGAATAATAGGAAATAAGACCATATTGGATAGAGTCTAGAATTCAACTTTTATCTTTTCTTATGTTTTCTTGTTTCTTTTTAAAATATGGGTCAAATGTAGATATATTTTCCCCTAATGTATGTATATATGTCCATGGAAGTATGAGTAAATAACACTGTGTATGTATATTACTTTTTTACTCTGGAGAAGCCTACCTGTATAAAGACTAGAGGGTCAAATTTTATATTTTCTGAAATGATTGATCAAAACAAGGCTAATTTATAAACCTGCCAATATCATGGCATCCCTGAATGCATATTTTTCTCTTTTGGAGATTGATGGCCCTTTGAAGTGATTCAATATACCATGCCTAGTTCAATTTTCATTTCAGAAAATAAAATAAGAACCTAGTTGTTCTTTTTACCTGATACTGTTTTTCTGTCTTTTTATGGGATTCCTGTATTGATTTGCATTTTAAAATGTTTTTCCCATCTGAATCTCTTGCCACTCTGACTGATTCCAGGGGTCTTATTGATTGGGATGGAAACCTCTGTGAAGTTTGAAGAAATTATTTTTTATTTGCAAATTTTGAACAAAGCATCATTTACCATAATGAACGGTCAAATCCTAATAGTGCATTAGTGCATTAATCTTTAATGCTTTTACAGGCGACTTAGAGCTAAAAAAAGACCATACAATCCAAGCCAGAGTGTGTGGTTCCAAGCCTTGAGGCCTCCTTCATCCACACCCAGCCCATACCTACCTTCCTCTCTGTTTCTTGCTCTGCTCCTGTCTCCTGGGTTTAGGAGCCAATCGTACTGGAGGAGGAGAGGCAGGGACAGGATTGACTGGGGAAGGAAGGGGCAGAGCCAGTTAGCTGGCCAACAATTAATTTACTGAGTGCCTGTTATGTGTCAGGCAGTCTTCCAGGTCCTGGAGATTCCACAGTGAATAAAAGAGGAAATCTCTGCCCTCAGCAGCTGACCTCTGCTCTTCTTAATCAGGAAAGTGGGGAGAAAATGTGGAAGATCAGTAGCATGAAAATTTTGCTGCTCCTATTCTTATTTCACTTTTAAATGGTATGGGAAGATGATAATTATCATTTATTACATGTCTACTGTGTGTCAGGCACGGTGCTAGAAGCTTGTAATATATTTAACCTTTAAAAATTACAATTGTTGTGAAAAATCAGTTCCTCTGTTTGAGAGACTCTACTCTCTCTAGGAATAGTGATTGTAGTGTACTTGTGTTACCTTAAAAATTTCTCCTGGTTTTGTTTTGTTTTGTTTTTTTCATTCTGGAAAAAAAGCAAGTTTATCCCTTATCCTTGTATCTCCCAAAAGATTCATGGAATCCGGTCTCTTGCCCAAAAATTTTTTTTCAAAAATATGTATGATCAAAATACATGTATAAGACTTAGTGTCACCATGAAAGTTAGTGAGTTTTGGTTTGGTTTGTTAATATCCAGGCTGTTGTAAAGTTCCATGCATGTATAAGTACCTTTCCTTATTTTACTTTTTCAGCATGTAATTGAATACCTGCTATGTATGGGACATGGAACTGGAGACTCTTGATAATGAATTTAATCTGAGTAGATTATTTCAAACAGCTAAAATGTACAAAACATAATTTTATATTAATCATATGTATGGCAGTTGCTTCTGCAAAGAGCAGTAGGATGGCTTTTATTAGTGATATCTGTTCATGACATAACATCTACATACTTTACCAGTAGGCAGATCATCACATTTGTTGTAGGTCTGTCAATGTAAGACACTCTGGGGTCAAAGAAAGGAATAGTTTATTAAAATAAGAACTGAAATCAGAAAATGTTTCCTTTCTGAATTTCTGGAAATTGTGTTTGGCAATTGGCAACTATATTGCTTGATGAATAGACAATCATTTCTCTGGAGCAGATAAGGTTGGGTCTTGCGTGAATCAGAAAATGAGCCACGGTGACATTCTATGGTCTCTCTCGATGAAATGTTTCTCTGCCTTCACAGCCAGGAGCCTGATATGGGAGTAATAGGAAAGTAATCTAAGGATAATGGCAGCATAAGGGCCTCCTGACTTCTGCCGAAATAACTTCCCCATCATAATCTTACAACAGAATCATCAGATGATAAAACAGATGTTGGGCAATAATGTCATTTTTGTAACGTTTTGAATTGGATGCCAACTTGAGGTTCACTTTGATGGGGAATTCATGGCATGTTACAAATCTTTTGAAAAAAGGCATTACAACTCAATTTCTACAGATGCTCATTAAAAGTATTTTGAAATTGTAACATTATATGATTGTGGGATTTGCAGGCTCCCTGCAGGCTTACACTGAAATTGTGATATCTTTATTACTTTGTGTTTATTGTACGTGAACATTTTCTAACGGAGCTTGAACTTCCTGCTCACATGGAGAAGATGTTTACACTTACTAAAACAGAAAGATTTGCTGGCAGTATAAATCTGTGTCAAGCAGAGTGGCTCCATTATTTTAAACATAAGCGCTCTACAAAATAAGGACCAAATTATGAAAAGATAATTTTGCCCAAAGGTAAACCCTTGGAAGCTTAAAAACATTTTGATAATATTTGTATGTAGAAATCAGGTATTAAATGAAGCTTGCTGACTGATTGACAATGTGTGGAACACTTTGCACTTAATAGATGTTCAATAAGTGATTTTCTCCTCAAATAATTCAGCCTAACAGAAGAGCGTAACATAAAATCCCTTTCCTGAAGCATTTATAATCCAGGTGAAAAGTTCACACAAGAAATAATTTAAAAATAAATTAAAAGGCACCATCAGAAGGAAGATAATATGGCATAGATAGATTCAACCTATGGAACATGAGCAGAAGGTATATGCATTTGGTACTGAGTAAGTTGCCATCACTGAACAATGTGAAAAGACATAAAATAAAAAAAAAGTGTAATAAAAAAACAACTAACATAATTTTTTGGCTTATTTTTTGTTAAATCCTGAGCTAGCTACTTCACAAGCATTTTATTAAATTCTTACAATAATCCCATAAATGCAATTATTATGCTATTTTACAGATGTGGGCACTGAGGCTTAGAGAAGTTAAGTCACTGTCACATACCAAACAACTAAAGGGTGGCAGACGTGAAATTTGATTTGATATCTGTTTTTGGCTAATATGCTCTGCTTTTTCCCAGAGTCTAGGTTGGTTGTTTGCTTAACAAAATTTAAATTCTTTACAATTGGGTTGCAGGAGCTACAAAAAAAGAAAAATGGAGAGTTTAGGATTCTTGCTAGCTAATGTGTGCCCTATGAGTTAGAGTAATGGGTGTGTTTGAAAACTCCATGAAATGCAGGACTATGGCTATTTTTACGAATTTCATAAATTTTTAATTATTATGGGTATACAATATTTGTATATCTTTATTGGGTACATATGATATTTTGATACAGGCATGCAATGTGAACTAATCAAATCAGGGTAATTGGGGTATCCATCACCTCAGGATTTAACATTTCTTTGTGTTAGGACACTCCAATTCCACTCTTGCAGTTATTTTAAAGTATACCCTAACTTACTGTTGATTATAGTCACTTTGTTGTGCTATCAAATATTGTTCGTTCTATGTAACTTTCTAATCATATTTTTGCATTCATTAACCATCCCCACTTTATCCTCCTCTCCTGGCTACCCTTCTCAGCCTCTGATGACCATAATTCTATTCTCTGTCTTCATGAGATCAATTATTTTTAATATTTATTAATAGCTCCCACATATGAGTGAGAACATGTGAGATTTGTCTTTCTGTGCTTGGCTTATTTCACTTAACAGAATGTTCTTCAGTTCTATCCATGGTGTTGCAAATGGCAGGATTTTGTTCTATTTGTGGCTATATAATATTCCATTGTGTACATGTGCCACTATTTCTTTATCCATTCATCCATCGATGGACACTTAGGTTGATTACAAATCTTGGCTATTATGAATAATGCTGCCATAAACATGAGAATGCAGATCTCTTTTTAATACACAGAATTCCTCTCTTTCTTTTGGATATATACCAAGCAGTGGGATTGCTTGGTCATATGATAGTTCTATTTTTAGTTTTTTGAGGAACCTCCATACCATTTTCCATAGTGATTGCACTAATTTACATTCCCACCAACAGTGTTTGAGGGTTCCCCTTTCTCCACATCCTTGCCAGCATGTTGGCATATAGAAATACTACTGATTTTTGCATATTGATTTTGTATCCTACAACTTTACTGAATTTGTTTATCAGTTCTGATAGTTTTTGGGTGGAGTCTTTTGGCTTCTCTAGATATAAGATCAAATAGTCTGCAAACAGGATAATTTGAATTCTTCCTTTCCAATTTGGATGCCCTTTATTTCTTTGTCTTGTCTGATTGCTCCAGCTAGAACTTCCAGTACAATGATGAATAATAGTGGTGAAAGTGGGCATCCTTGTCTGTTATAGATGTTAGAGAAAAGGTTTTCAATTTTTCTCTATTCACGATGATATTTGCTGTGGGTCTGTCATATATGGCTTTTATCATGTCAAGGTAAGTTACTTCTATTCCCAGATTTTTGAGACTTTTGAATTTTATCAAATGCTTTTTCAGCATCAGTTGAAATGATCATATGGTTTTTGTCCTTCATTCTGTTAATATGATGTATAACATTGATGGGTTTGCATATGTTGAACAATCCTTGCATCCTTGGGATGAATCCCACTTTGTCATGATGAATAATAATTTTAATGTGTTGTTGAATTTGGTTTGCTAGTATTTTCTTGAGGATTATTGCATTTATGTTCATCAGAGATATTGGCCTATAGTTTTATTTATTTGTTGTGTCTTTGTCTGTTGATCTCAAGGTGATACAGACCCTGTAGAATGAGTTTGGGAGTATCTCTTCCTCCCTGATTTTTTGGAATAGTTAAGGAAGATTGGTATTAGTTCTACTTTGACTGCTTGGTAGCATTCAGCGGTGAAGCCATCAGGTCCTTGGCTTATCTGAGATGTCAGAATTTTTATTACTGCTTCTATCTTGTTCCTTGTTATTGGTTTATTCAAGTTTTGGATTTCTTCTTGGTTCAGTCTTGGTAGGTTGTATGTGTCTAGGAATTTTTCCATTTCTTCTAGGTTTTCCAATTTATTGGCATATAATTGCTCATTGTAGTCTCTAGTGATCCTTTAGATTTCTGCAGTATCAGTTGTAATGTCTCCTTTTTCATCTCTGATTATATTTATTTGGTTCTTCCTTTTTTTCTTAGTTAGTCTGGCTCTAGGTGAGCCTATTTTGTTTATCTATTTGTTTCACTGATTTTCAATTTCATTTATTTCTGCTCTGACCTTTATTATTTCTTTACTTCTACTAATTTTGTATTTGGTTTGTTCTTTGAGATGTATCTTTGAGGTACATCTTTGATTTGCATTGTTAGGTTGTTTATTTGAAGATTTTCTTTTTTCGGCTTTCATAAATTTTATTTATTTATTTATTATTTCAGAATATTATAGGGGTACAAACATTTTGATTACATGATTTGCTTTTGTGTAGTTCGATTCAAAGTTGTAAGTGTGCCTAACACCAAGATAGTGTGCATTGTACCCATTAGATGTGAATTTACCCATCTCCTCTCCAACCTGCTTGGCTTCTGGTAGGTTCTACTACCATATGTGCACATGGGTGTTGATCAATTAGTTCCAATTTAATAGTGAGTACATGTGGTATTTGTTTTTCTATTCTTATGATACTTCACGTAGAAGAATGATCTCCAAGTCCATCCAGGTTGTTACAAAAGGCATTTATTTATTTTTAATTGGGTAGGTAATGTGCTCCATAGTATACATATACCCCATTTTATTAATCCATTCATGTATTGATGGGCACTTGGGTTGATTCCACATCTTTGTGATTGTGAATTGTGCTGCAATAAACATTTGAGTGCAAGTGTCTCTTATATAAAATGCATTTTTTTTTCATTTGAGTAAAGACCCAGTAGTGGGATTGCTGTATCAAATGGTAGGTCTAGTTCTTGAGGTATCTCCAGACTATTTTCCACAGAGGTTGTACTAGTTTGCAGTCCCACCAACAGTGTATAGGTGTTGCCTTCTCTCCATATCCATGTGAGCATCTGTTGTTTTGGGACTTCTTGATAAAAGTTATTCACACTGGAGTTACCTAGGGCAATCAGATAAGAGAAGGAAATCGAGGGTATCCAAATGGGAAAAGAAGAGGTCAAGCTATCTCTCTTTGCTGATGATATAATCTTATATCTAGAAAACCCCAGAGACTCTGCCAAGAGACTCTTGGAATTGATAAACAAATTCAGCAAAGTCTCAGGTTACAAAATCAATGTACGCAAGTCAGTAGCGTTCATATACGCCAACTACAGTCAAGCTGAGAACCTAATCAAAGACTCAATACCTTCCACAATACCAAGAAAGAAAATAAAATACCTAGGAATATATTTAACTAAGGATGTGAAAGACCTCTACAGGGAGAACTATGAAACACTGAGGAAGGAAATTGCAGAGGATGTAAACAGATGGAAAATATTTATTTTTTTATTTCAAAATATTATGGGGGTACAAATGTTTTTGGTTACATGGATTGCTTTGGTAATGCTTTAGTCAGAGCTATAAATGTGCCCATCACCCAGATAGTGTCCACTGTACTCATTAGGTAGGTTTTGCCCATCCTCTCCTAACCCCCTCTCCCTGTTTGATTCCCACAGAGTTTTCCTTCACTCTGTGCACATGTGTGCTCATTAGTTAGTTCCAACTTAACAGCAAGTACATGTGGTGTTTGTTTTTCCATTCTTTAGATACTTCACTTATGATAATGGTCTCCAGAACCATCCAAATTGTGCAAAAGGCATTAATTTATCTTTTTTATGGCTGAGCAGTATTCCATGGTATACATATACCACATTTTATTAATCCACTCATGAATTGATGGGCACTTGGGTTGATTGCACATCTTTGCAATTGTGAATTGTGCTGCAATAAACATTTGAGTGCAGGTGTCTTTTTGATAAAATGACTTATTTTCCTTTGGGTCAATACCCAGTAGTGGGATTGCTGGATCAAATGGTAGGTTTACTTTTAGTTCTTTGAGAAATCTCCAAACTGTTTTCCATAGAGGTTGTACTAATTTGCAGTCCCATCAACAGTGTATAAGTGTTCCTTTCTCTCTGCATCCACACCAGCAGCTATTGTTTTAGGACTTTTTAATAAAGGCCATTCTATCTGGGGTAAGGCGATATCTCATTCTGGTTATAATTTACATTTCCCTGATGATTAGTGACACTGAGCATTTTTTCATGTGTTTGTTAACCATTTGTATATCTTCTTTTGAGAAACTTCTGTTCATGTCTTTTGGCCACTTTTTTTTTTTTTTCCAATAAAGATAACTTTTATTCTTTTTCTTTCTCTATTACACTTGCTAGAACCTCCAGGGCAACGTTAAATGTAAGTGGTGAGAACCTTTGGCCACTTTTTAATGGGGTTGTTTGTTTTTTTCTTGCTGATTTGATGTAGGCACTTGTTGACATAAATTTTCCTCTTATTACTGTTTTTTGCTATATCCCGTAGGTTATGATATGTTGTGTTTTAATTTCTTTTGAGAAAATTTTTATCTCCTTCTTTATCTCTTTATTGACCCACTGGTTAGTCAGGAGCACATTAGTTAATTTCCATGTGTTTGTATATTTTCCAGTATTCCTCTTAATTGATTTCTAGTTTTATTCCATTGTAGTCAGAGAAAATACTTGGTGTGATTTCAATTTTTTGAATTTTTTAAGACTTGCTTTTTTTTGGCCTAACATATGGTGTATCCTAGAGAATGATACATGAGCTGAGGAGAAGAATGTGTATTCTGCAGCTGTTGGGTGAAATGTTCTGCAAATATCTATTAGGTTGATTTGGTTTACAGTGCAGATCGAGTTCAATGCTTCATTGTTGATTTTCTGTATGGAATATCTGTCCAATTCTGAAAGTGGAGTGTTGAGGTCTCCCATGATTATTGCTTCAGGGTCTCTCTCTTTATCTCTGATAATATTTGCTTTATATATCTGGGTGCTTCAGTGTTGGGTGCATATATATATATATATATATATAATTGTTATATCCTGTTGCCGCGTCAACCCATTTATCATTGTATGACTTTCTTTGTCTCTATTTAAAGTTTCTCTCTTAAAGTCTATTTTATCTGATAGAAGTATAGCTACTTCTTTTTTTTATCCATTCAGCCACTCTATGTCTTTTGATTGCAGAGTTTAGTCCATTCTCATTCAACATTATTATTGATAGATAAGGACTTACTACTACCAAATTGTTATTTGATTTTTGGTTGTTATGGTCCTCTTTTTCTTCATTCCTTCTTTCCTGACTTCCTTTGCTAAAAGTGATTTTCTCTGGTAGCGTGTTTTAATTTCTTGCTTTTTTTGTGTATCTGTTGTAGGTTTTTTATTTGAGGTTACCATGAGGCTTGCAAAAAACATTTTACAACCAATTATTTTAAACATATGACAACTCTGCTTACAAACAAACAAGTAAAGAGAAACCTAACAGAAATTCTACCCTTTAGCTCCATCCCCTGCACTTTTTAACTTTTTGTTGTTTCCATCCGTATCTTCTTCAACTATCTGTCTCTCAAGAAGTTTTTGTTGTTATTTCTGATAAATTTGTCTTTTAGTCTTTCTACTCAAGATGTAAGTGGTTGATATACTGCAATTACAGACTAGAGTATTCTGTATTTGTGGCCTTACTGTTACCAGTGTGTTGTATATATACCTTCAGATAATTTCTTATTATTCATTAATGTTCCTTCTTTTTTTGGATTGAAGAACTCCTTTTAGCATTTCTTAAAGGACGGATCTGCATTAATGAAATCCCTCATCTTTTGTTTGTCTGGGAAAGTCTTTATTTCTCTTTTAAGTTTAATGTATATTTTTGTAGGATATAATATTCTAGGGTTAAGGTTTTTTTTTGTTTTGTTTTGTTTTTTCCTTCAGCACTTTGAATATGCCATGCTACTCTCTACTGGCCTGTAAGGTTTCTACTGAGAAGTCAGCTGCTAGACATATTGGAACTCCTGTATATGCAATTTTTTTCTTTTTCTTGCTTCCCTTAGTAACTTTCCTTTATCCCTGACCTTTGGGAGCTTGATTATTAAAGCCTTGAGATAGCCTTTTTTGGGTTAAATCTTCATTGTGTTTTATGACCCTGTTGTACCTGGATATTGATATCTTTCTCTAGGTCTGGAAAGTTCTGTGTTATTATTTCTTTGAACAAACTTTCTACCCAATCTCTCTTTACCTCCTCTTTAAGGCCAATAGCTCTTAGATTTGCTCTTTTGAGGCTATTTTCTAGATGTTGTAGGTGTGCCTCTTTCTTATTAGTATTTATTCTTTTTTTCTTTTTTCTCTTCTATGTGTTTTCAAATAGGCTGTCTTCAAGCTCATTAATTCTTTCTTCTGCTTGGTCAATTCTGCTGTTGAGAGACTGTGATGCATTTCTGTTTGTCAATCGAATTCTTAAGCTCAGAATTTCTGCTTTTTTTTTTTTATTATTTCAATCTCTTTGTTAAATTTCTCTGATGGGCTTCTGAATTCCTTCTCTGTGTTGTGTCGCAGTTTGTTGAGTTTCTTCATGACAGCTATTTTGAATTCTTTGCCTGAAAATCACCTATCTCCATCACTCCAGAGTTGCCCACTGGTACCTATTTAGTTGGTTTGGTGATGTCAAGTCTTCCTAGGTGTTCTTTTTTTTGTTTGTTTGTTTTGAGACAGAGTCTCACTCTCTTGCCTGGGGTGAGTGCCGTGGCGTCAGCCTAGCTCACAGCAACCTCAAACTCCTGGGCTCAAGCAATCCTACTGTCTCAGCCTCCCGAGTAGCTGGGACTACAGGCATGCGCCACCATGCCCGGCTAATTTTTTTTTTTTTCTCTATATATTTTTAGCTGTCCAATTAATTTCTTATTTTTGGTAGAGATGGGGGGTCTCGCTCTTGCTCAGGCTGGTCTTGAACTTCTGAGCTCAGAACGATCCGCCCACCTCGGCCTCCCAGAGTGCTAGGATTACAGGCATGAGCCACCGCGCCCGGCCCTCAGGTGTCCTTGATGCTGTGGATGTTCATCAATATCTGGGCATTAAACCGTTAGGTATTTATTTTAATCTTCGTGGTCTGGGCTTGTTTGAACCCATCCTTCTTGAGGAGGCTTTCCAGATATTCAAAGGTAATTGAGTGTTGTGGTCTAAGTCTTGGTCACTGCAGCTGTATCAGCACTGTAATGTCCCAAGCTCTGTAATGCTGTGACTCTTGCAGACTCTTGGTGGCACTGCCTTGGTGGACTCAGTAAGATAGGGGAGAATTCCCTGGATTATCAGGCAAAGTCTCTCACTCTCTTCCCTCACTCTCTGCGCTGGGCTGCTGGAGTTGGGGGAGGAGTGACATGGTCACTCCTTTGTGGCCACCAGTACCAGGTCACACCTAAAACTAGCCCTGTTTCACCCAAAGCCTGTGGTAACTGTTGCCTGGCTACCTCTGATGTTTATTCAAAGCCCAAGGGCTCTTTAATCAGCAGGCTGTGAATCCTGCCAGGACTGGGTCCTTCCCTTCAAGGCAGCATGTTTCCTTCTGGCCCAGGGTGGGTCCAGAAATGCTGTCCAGGAACCAACACCTGTACTCAGGAGCTTCAGCAATCTGCTTGGTACTTTATTTTACTGTGGCTGAGCTGGTATCCAAGTTACAAAACAAAATCTTCTGAGCTCTTCTTTTTCCCTTTCCCAGCCGAAGAAGACTCTCCCTGAGCCATGCTGCCTGTAGTTGGAGGACGGGTGACACAGACACTGGCTTAGCCACAGCTGCTGGTGTCTTATTGGGACATATGCACCCCACATCCACTGGCTCCAAGCCAGCACAGCCACAGGAATTGCCCAAGGACTGCAGCCTTTGTGGCCTGACTTCCTTTCGAATTTATTCCAAGCCCCAGGCTGCTTTTTGCTAGCCAGTGGTAGGGCTAGCCAGAACTGGGCTTTTGGGGTGGAGGATTTCTCTCTGGCTGGGATGGTGTAAATGAGATGATGACAGGGACATTTCCTGTCTTTCTATTATACAGTGACCTTGGCAAGTAGAATATTGAAAAAATGTATTTAATGGAATCCTGTTGAGGCTCAGTCATCATGGTCCTAGGTACTGAGGGGATCCGGTGCATCTTTACATTTTCCTTGTATAAAAAATGAGGTTGTAAGTCAGGGGAAGGTAAGAGAATTTTCTAATGCATTTAGGACAATTCTGGAAAATTAAGTCCTGCTTTGACTGCATTTATCTCTTTTACTGTGACTTCAAGAATCAATAAAATTCTTTAAAAATGTAGCAATTGTGCCAAAGTGTATTTTTGGAACTTTTTCTAGAAGAAGTGTGGGGAAGGCCTGAAGTGTACTTATTTTGGTACAAAATGCTTCCTAGTGGTTGGTGTTGATGATTGCAATGGAGTTCCCACAGTAATATGTTTCATAGGTGGAGACAAAGGCTAGGATTTCATTTTCTCACTGACATGTGAACTTTGGTGACAGCCAAGGAAAGTGGCCATTATCCTTTGCATGATTGTGGCTGCTGAGAATAAAGGTTCATTTCAAGCCATTCATTTATCCTGGTTGGACTTTATCAACTTGACATACTGAACTTTGGAAGGTTTAAGAGAAAAATAGAAGGTGGGGACATGCTGAAAGTATTCACATTTCATTGAATTATATATATTAATACTAACTACATGCAAATTTGTATTTTTTGAAAAAATAGAAGCTTGAGGACCTATCTTTATAAGATTGCAGTCCTATTCCTTTTAAACACTATAAGTATATTTCCACTTAAAATAATAATAATAATCTGTCCCCAAAGCCCCTTTCATGGATTAACTTCTATCAATGTTACCTTCGAATAGTTCTACAACCTCCCATGGTGTAAATGTCTCTGTTTAACTAACACTCTTTATTTTATTGCATTCAAAATGTACTTGTGAAAATGAAAGTGCTTTGTATTGCTGTTATAGCTCCAACAATGTGATTATTTAGCACTTTTCAGAGACTGATTTCCTCGTTAGTATTTATATAGCCCATGTACCTGCTACGAGCATTGGAAAGGTGCAAACAGCATTGGGAAGTTGGAATTATTTAGCATGTTTTAGAGGAAGAGTGACAAGGAGTAACAGTAAGAGAGGAACAAAAAGGAATGTTTTTAAGAAGTGACATTTTTAGGCTCCCGTTGACAAAACCTTCTGAACATATGTGGAACATAATCAAAATAACCACCCACTGCATCTGAAAACCAAATTCTGGTTGAAGATAAAAGTTGAGGCCTATCCATTCTAAAATACAAAACTGAAAGCCCAGTGCTGCCTGATGTTTTGAAAGATGACAAAAGCTTTGTTTGAAATATCCAAATATTCACAGAATGCCAAGTAGAAGAAGCGTATTACATATTTTAAGTGAGGGCATATTTCCTGGATCCCTAAAAATTTCCAGCACCGAAGTTTGTGAGTTTGTTTCCAATTTACATACTCTTTAAAAGAAGTTAGTTCCCAATTGAGTCACTTCTATAGAGATTTCTGATTTAGATTTTCCTGGAAAGCAGAAGTGGAGAATGGCTTGGATATAGCAATGCCTAAGACCTGGGAGCCTCAATTAAAACCTGGTAGGCGCAGTGGCTCACGCCTGTAATCTTAGCACTCTGGGAGGCCGAGGCGGGCAGATTGTTTGAGCTCAGGAGTTCGAGACCAGCCTGAGCAAGAGTGAGACACAGTCTCTACTAAAAAAAAAATAGAAAGAAATTATCTGGACAACTAAAAATATACAGAAAAAATTAGCCGGGCATGGTGGCGCATGCCTGTAGTCCCAGCTACTCGGGAGGCTGAGGCAGTAGGATCGCTTGAGCCCAGGAGTTTGAGGTTGCTGTGAGCTAGGCTGACGCCACGGCACTCACTCTAGCCAGGGCAACAGAGTGAGAGTCTGTCTCAAAAAGAAAAAAAAAAACAACAAAAAAACCTGGTTGGAATGTATAGGTTGACACTTGCAATTTTCTCTGTATTTAGAGGCCAAGATAGGCTGAAAAGTCCTTGTATGATATGCATTTTACACTCGGCTTGCCACATAAGTTTTCCAACCTTGAGAACATCAGGTGAGGCCCTATAATCTGCTGGCCCTTGACCCAGTGGTGATGTCAGACAAGCAGAGTATTTTTGTGGTTCAGAGACAGGCCTCCACAAAGCAGAGCTACAACCCCTAAGCTTTTCTTGCTGTTTGAACTGTCATTGACATACTAACAGGTTAGTTAGGTTAACAAACTATAATGCATCAATACAATGTACTATTATGCAGCCCTTACCAGTTATAACTAGGAACGCTATAGAGAAACTTATAAACTATTTACAAAATAATTAAAAATTATATTGCAAATTAATATGCACACCATGGTGACAGCAATGTAAAGTGTACATAGGAACTGGAAGGTAATGTACAAAAATTAAAGTGGAGGTAAATTTGGTTTATTTGGGGATTAATTTTTTTCAAAAAGGTATTTACTGCAGTTCTATCATTTCATCAATATGTAACTTCTATACATATAGCCCACTGATGCTTGGTGTAATTTGGGAAACTATGAAGAGGATGAGTTTGTGAAATGTGTATGCTTCGGAATAGCACAAAGGCTAAAAGGCTTGTATTGGGACAAACTCATGGAGTTAACTTGGTTGGAGTGATTATGTCTTATGTACATGGCTGTAATAAATCTTTTTGAACTGGATTAGTTTGTACTTTGCTTTCTGAACTGTCATGGTGATCTTTCTTTTCTGAAAGAAGAGTAGGCAGGCATTTCTACTATGGGACTTTAGCATAAGAAAGGAAAAAGTACTGAAAAATATTAATAATATTCACTCACCAACTGGCAAATGAATCAATTGGCTATATTCTGTGACCTCTCAGAAAGTATTTTCTCCGAGGAAAAGTTAGGTGCACTACAACTGAGTTGGAACCTTAGGATAGAACTTTGTGATTGAAAGAGACTTTAGAGATCACCAATGCAAGTAAATTTTAAATTCTGGAACTCCAGGGGAACCCTGATATAAAAACCTGTTGTAAGA
>RJWJ010038422.1:0-15001 GCA_004363605.1 Indri indri
TTGAGCAGGGGAACTGTTTAACAAAGAGGGCAATAAATGATTACCCCAAAGGTTATTTTATTTAAAGTAGAATAACTGTAGAATAACAGAAATAATTTAAGTGTGGTCATCCCAGGGAACCCTTTCTAGGTTTTCCCTAAGGGTTCCTTCTAAAATGCTTGATTATAGTTTATTAACCTAGATGTATCCAAGTAGAGAAAGGGGGAGAGAGGTGTTTTAAAAATGTAAGTGAAGTGACCAAATTCTCTTTAGCTACCTGAAAGTAACTCCTGTCTTATATAAATCAAGGGAGAAAGATCTTTGATGTGCAAATAATCACTCAATTTTGATTTATAGAGGATTATTTTTTCATCTACCATTTTGTTTTTCAGGTAATAAACACTTGTGCATATACTGAAAGCTGGAGTGGAGAGTTTTTTATTCGATTTGTGTTTACTGCAGTTGGTTGCTTTCACTTCCCAGCCACACTCTTTCTTCAGTACAAATATCACCATGTGTCTCTGATACTTAAAAATCTTGCAGTGGCTCCCTGCTGCTCACAGACCTATGATGGACAGCACCCAGACACCTCCATAATCGTGCTTCACCTCTTAATTCCCACTTCATCAAGCCCTTCCCTTTACTCACCTACTGTCTCGGACGCTGAGGAACAGCAGTGTCAAGCCTCACCTGAAATGTCTCCCTTCTGCACCTTCTGTACTGACCGCTCCGCTGCTTATACCCAACAACTAACAGCACTGCAAACACACTCTCTGCACACTCGCCTCTTCCAGACTGCCAGCTCCTTGAAGAATGAATTGCTTTTTGAAATTAGACCCCTATCACCTATCACAGCATCTGGCATTAGCAAGGCGTACAATAAACTTTTGTGGAGTTAATTAAAAAATTTTATATTAAATTGGCAAAATATCCCATTGCTTCAGGGTGTTACCAGCAATACAGTATTAAATTTTATTTAATTAAAAGCAAAATTCAGAAAGGCCTGCTTTGCTCCATATAACCACGACAGGTTGGAGTCAGAAGTCTCAAATTTCTATCCCCCAACTCCCACCAAAAAAAAGGAAAAACTGGACATTCTGGAATGACACATTGTTCAATGTTCAGTCTTGCTGGAAAAAATGCCAGAGCTATAACATCAGTTTCAGTTCCTTAATGCCTAACGAATCACTGTGTTTTCATTACTTTGTTTTTATGACAGTGTTTATCTAATTTAAATTGTGTGCTGTAGTCTTAAAGGTTAATTCTCAGGTGTTTTGTGCTAAAAGAAAATCTGGGAGATTTTGTTTTAATACCAGGAAGCTCCAGAGTTTGATATTAGTGTTTCTATCCTATTTTAGGTTCTGTCATTCTCTGCTGCAGGAATTTGGGGTGGATTTAGCCCTGTGGTTTTGGACTCAATAAATTACTGTTTGTGAAAGAATCTCATTGTCTGCCTGTTGTTGCCCCAACTCAATATATTCTAAATAAATGAGGTCCAAGTAAAAAGAAAACTGAACAATATGCTAAATCTCTTTTCAAGTTCTACCATTCATTTCAGTACACACCAGGAAATTTTAGCCAACTCAGAGTTTTAAGCACTGCTTTTGAGGATACTAATGAGTCACATGTCAGTGCACCTGCTTCCAAAGATTCGTGAAGCTGAGGGGCTCCTATTCTAGCTTGGAGACCTTAACAAAAGCATGTCGTTATGTTCCTGGTGTCTATGGAACCTAAGCATGAATCTCTCACCACCTATTGCTAACCCCTTATTAGGGCTTTGATGAGCTTTGGAAGTATAAAGCCCACTTTGCACCAATACCATCAATAACTGTGACTTTATGGAGACAAATTCTCTGGGAATAAGGTCATAATAACAGCAGCTAATATTTAATCAGCACTTACTATATACCAACCACCGTACTGAATGCTTCACAAACTTCACCCCATGTAATCCCCTCAGAAATCCTATAGATACTTTGAAATCCATACCTTACCAATGAGGAAACCAAGGCACAAAAATATAAATTAGGAAATCTTACATTTTGAAGAGCTACATATTTGAGGATAGAAGAATGAGGGAAAGGAGGACAACGAGTGCAGTATCGGTGTTTCCAGTATTCCCTCTGTCTGGCTCCTGAAAGCTGCCAGCATTCACCCCCCTCAACGTGAAGCATTTGAAATCTAACCTGCATGTCAGCCAACAGGCTTCTGGGTTTCTGGGTGAGGCTCAATGTGGCCTGCACAAAATGCTGAGCTGTGTACCTTTTTAAACTGAGAATCTGCTATGAGCAAAGTGTTCTACTCAGCACTTATAACACAATACAATAGTAAGGTCAGCAAGGTCCCTACTCCCAAGTCACCTGCTTTCTAGAGGGCTTAGGCCAGCAGTTGGTCCAACTTATGTGGTCCTCCAGCTTATTCAATTTGGGGCGGGAGATACTGTTTAAAAAATAAGAATATCAAAAGTTATGAATATAAAATTAGGTACAAAAGTGAATATTAATGTAGAATGAAAAAATGCACAACAAATAACTTTTAAAACCTGACAAATACCAGAAATACCAAAACAGCAGAAAAATAAATAACATTTTAATTAATTACTTGCTGAATGCAGCAGTCAGCATGGTTCCTGTCACAAGGAGACACTGATAAATAGGTCCAAAGTGCTGATCCCAGTGATTACCTATGCCCTAAGTTATTATACTTAGGTAGAGTCTCTTTCAAGGATTGTGATTAAGACCAGGAAAGAAAATAATGCTATATCTATTCTGAAATATCTACAACTGAACCCAGACTCCCCCACTGGAAGCACTGACTTCAGCAAACAACTTTAGGCTAATTCAATTTCCTTATCATTTGTGATATTAAACTGAGTAAAGAGGTAAGCAATAAAGAACCCAGGAAAATGGACTGGTCGGCAAACTGTAAATAAGAGCTCCTTTCCATGAATGGTGACTTTGTGATGTACAATGTTACTTTTCCAAACGGAAACTTGCTTGTTACCTTCAGC
This sequence comes from Indri indri, assembly GCA_004363605.1. Taxonomy (NCBI): domain Eukaryota; kingdom Metazoa; phylum Chordata; class Mammalia; order Primates; family Indriidae; genus Indri; species Indri indri. The sequence continues at coordinate 2,990 of RJWJ010038422.1, forward strand.
ATTCTGCTCCAACATATAGCTCTTCTATGCATAAAAGCCTTGACTGGAAATTATGCCTGGTGGTTTATAAATGATTTTAACACTGAAAATACTAAAACCATGTAACACAAGGCTGGGTAGACAGCACAACTCACCATATGCATCTGCTTTTCTATGGTAAGTAGTAAACTCGTGTTATCAAGGGTCCATATGGACTTTGTAGATCCATTTCAGGTAAGAGCATGTTGTTTCCAAAGACTACATAGAACTGAGACTATCTGGTTCCATCCCAAAGCACAACCTCAACCTAGTGATTTGTTTAATGGGAATTGCCAGACATAACATGATAGAATAAGAGGCTTCATTAAGTTCAAGATTCTATGACTCCTACAACTCAATAGAAAAAGAAAAAAACCTAATAACCCAATTTAGATATGGGTTAAGGGGCTGGGTGTGTGGCTCATTCCTATAATCCCAGCACTTTGTGAGGTAAAGGTGGGAGGAACACTTGAGCGTGAGAGTTCAAGACCAGCCTGGGCAACATAGTGAGACCTCATCTCTACAAAAAAATTAAAAATCAGCTGGGTGTTGTGGCATGTGACTGTAGTCTTAGCTGCTGGGGAGACTGAGGCAGGAGGATTGCTGCAGCCCAGGAGTTCAAGGCTGCAGTGAGTTATGATCTCACCACTGCACTCCAGCCTGGGTGACAGAGACCTTGGGCTAAGGACTTGAATAGACATTTCTCCAAAGAAAACGTGCAAATGATCAACAGGCATATATTTTAAAAATACTCTATGTCACAAATCATCAGAAATACAAATCAAAACCACAATGAAATATTACCTCATACTTGTCAGGATGGCTATTATCAATCAATCAAAAGACGACGAGAGTTAGCATGAGTGTAGAGAAACTGAAACATTTGCCTACTATTGGTAGGAATACAAGATGGTACAGCTGCTATGGAAAAAAGTGTAGATATTTCTCAAAAAATTAAAAATAGAACTACTGTATGGTCCAGCAATCCCACTTCTAGTTATTTATCCAAAAAAGAATTGAAATCAGGATCCCAAAGAGATATTAGCACTTTTGTGCTCATTGTAATACTATTCACAATAACCAAGATGTGAAAACCACCAAATGTCCATTGATAGATGAATGGATAAAGAAACTATGGTATACACATACAGCGGAATATTATTCAGCTCTAAAAAGGAAGAAATCCTGTAATATGTGACAAAGTGGATGGACCTGGAGGACAATGCTAATGAAATAAGCCAGCCACAGAAAAACAAACACTGCATGACTTCACTTATAAAGGTTTCTAAAATATTCAAATTTGTAGAATCAAAGAGTGAAATGGTGGTTACCAGGAGCAGGGAAGAGGGGAAATGGGGAATCACTAATCAGTGGGCATAACATTTTAGTCAAGAAAGATAAACGAGTTCTAAAGATCTGCTGTACAACATTGTACCGACAGTCAACAATATTAATATATTGTACACTTAAAAATTTGTAAGAGGGTAAATCTCCTATTATGTGTTCTTGCCACAATACAATATAATGAATAAAAAGAATATGTGGGCAGAAACTTTATAGCAGACAAGAGAGAGTAGAAGAAAAGAGAGAGGAAAATCTCGTTACCCTCAAGAAAATAATTGAGCTATATATTTCAACAAATATCTAAAAATGATTTGAAACAGATTATTGAGTAAAATTTGTTATAGACAATGAAGGCTTGGGAATGGTGAAGAATTAGAACGTGGTCCTGGTCGAGGCTGAAAAAATTGAAAGGGCTGTGGAGCCTAGTCTTGGAAAATTAAGCACAGCTAACATAAGCATGAGTAGCCAGACACACAAGAGATGTGATGCTGCCAGCATAATGTCACTGATTGTCATGTAATGATGACACACTGTAGTGAGTGGGTCTATCCATCCACAAGAGATTATGTCACTCCTCTGCTCAAAGCCCTCCGGTAGCTCCCAAGTCCAGTCAGGTGAAAACCAAAATATTAGCCATGGCTTCTAAGGTCCTGCAAGGTATTAACTCATCTCCTTCTGATTGGGCAATGCTAGCCTCTTTGCTAGTCTTCAAACCTGATAATCATGCTCCCACCTTGGGCTTTTGCATGATCCATTCATTCTACAAGAAAGATTCTTCCCTCAGAGGTCTGTGTGGCCTGTTCACTCATCTTCCCTTTTAATCCAGGTTTCCACTTGTGAAATATAATATACAAAATGATGTCACTCTTGTTCAGAGTTCTAAAATGGAATCAGAAAACCATTCTAAGAAGGACTACCATCATGACCTACAACCTTGCAAAAAAAATTTTGTTTAAAACAAAAGAACAGGAACTTGCCTTATACCTTTGAACTGGGCCAAACTGCAATGACCCCAAAATACTAGAAAATAGCTGAATTTCTCCAGTGCTGCAACTCCCAGTGACAACCAATAAACTATGGACTCATGTACTCAGCCAGGCACATCCACCAATGATAATTCTTTCAAACAACTGTGTAAACACCCTCAGCATCCTTTCAAAAATCCCTATTCCCCCCCCTCTTCAGAACCCAATTTGGCCTTTAGCCAAATGCTGAATCACAATTCCCAAGACCCCAATAAATGCTTTGTCTTACTGCTGTGCAGTCTGGTCTTTTGCCACTTCTTGATTGACATTAAATGGTGACAGAAGTGGGATGTAATTCAACTCTCCTCCTCTGTGTTCTGGTGCCACCATGAACTCAAGCATAATAGCTGTGGGAACCCCTTGTGTTCCGCCACCCCCCCAGTGGCCCCAGACTCTACAGGAGAGTCTTCTCATTTCCCCAAGCCTCCCACTTTGGTTGGGGTTCAGGCCCTTATCCAGTGTCCTTTGTTCAAGGCTGTCAAAAAAGGAATCTTTCCCTTTTTGATAAGTTCTCCTGGGGACTTTTTATTCTAAGCGTTTAGGAACTGAGTCAGCCCCTTCTGAAACTTCTGTTGGTTGTTTGTACAAAAATTATTCTCCTTCATCTTGTAAATTTCCATGTCATTGAAACTGATCAGTAATTACAATGGCCAACCTGGGGATCTTTTAATTTCCCAAAACTTGTTTTACTCCATAGACAATTTGAAGGTCTAAAAGGAAAGATTAAACAGCCTTATTGGGACATCTACTTTAATTTGGAATCTTGAGGCATTTAAAAGACTCCAAAAATTAAACTGAGTGTCCCTAAGAAATAACAATGTCAAATTATCTGAAAGACTCTCTAAATTAGAAAAAAAAATTAGAAGCTTCTAAAAACGAAACAAATCCTGAACTGGGCATCCTCTATCTATTTGTCTTTGTCTTGTGTCACCTCCCCTCCTAAATGGTAAAAACTTTAAAACCTGAAAAGAAAAAAAAGAAACCTTTCTGGGATTTCCATGAAGAGGTTTAGTGGATTGAGTCTCTGCTGGAATAAGTACACCATTGGAAATTTTAATTGTCAGTGACCAAAATATGGATCCTTTAAATTAGAAAGACTCCTATATTTAAAAAATATTTTGGAGATTTCTCATTCTAAACAATTGGCTTATTTATAGTCATGAGGGGATCAATATTTTTTTTTTAAAAAAGACACATATTAATAATAATGTCATGGCTAGCCTTAGAAATTCTAGAGAAAATTAAAGAGAAAAAATCTGATTTCAAACAAAGTTAAAATCCTTTGTACACTCAAACTACTTGCTTTGGAATCCTTGTGGGATTTGCACAAAAAGGCATCTCACCGTGTTATCTGATGCCTTACATTCAGCTCTTTCATCACTGCTTACCCGGTTTGATTCCTGGTCTGGGAACTAGTCCTTGCAGATGTAAGTCTTTTAACTCGGGACAAGAAACACTGATTAAAATTTGGTTTGATATTTGTGTGATTCTTGACTTCTGAGGATACTCGTTTGTTACTGATCCTTTTCCATCCCATGGCCAGTTTTTGATTTCCAGTCTCACTATCTCTTTTAAACTTTCACCTGTGGGGCACACGGGAAGGTCGGCCTGTGAGTGTAGATGGTCAGGTGAGAAGCTGAAACCCTGGAGAATATGGCTGGACAGAAGTGTGGATTACACCCCATTTTTGACTAACAAAACTTTTCTTTTCTTTGAGCTATCTTTGGGATGGTTCTGGGTCTTGTGAGGACTGCTTTGCACCTCTTTGGAAACACCTCATGCATCCTTGTTTAAATCATAAAAACCTTGGTTGTGGTTTTTTGTTTTTGATGAGTCATTTGAGGAAAATTATCATTGGGGAAAAAATATGAAGCCAAGAATATTGGCTGTTTGTCCTAGCTAAATCTGATAATAAGGGATTTGAAAAGATTTTCTAAGAGCTCTATGGTCAGAAGCAGCTTAATTAAAAGCTGATATTCAGGCTATAATTTTTTTAAAGGCATTTCTTCTTTTTCTCTTTCAGATTCTGCTTCTGGAACTTTTTTTCAGTTGCCTGAAACCCCTTTTTAATTATACATTTTGTCCTTCTGTTTCCTTCTTTTCTTATTGGCATGATATTTGCTGAGAAAAATGTAAAATATTATAGACCTTTCTGGAAAGCTAAAAATCTCCCCAAATTGATTCTTCAGAGACTTGTTCTTGCATTTCCTTCCACTTCTACTTCTCCTTCCTTTTATCCACCTTAAATTCCACATGAAGAGATTTAGAGGGAATTTCTAGCGACCCCGAGACACCTTGAGGAACACAGAAAAAGTAACCCACTCATTCCTTTTGAGGTATTCTGTTTTCCTCGTGGAGCACAAGAGTCGTGGGCAGGTTTCTCTCAGATCTAAAGCTCTGCTGTCTTTTGCATTGAGTTCATTGATCTCTCTGGTTTTGGGTGTACAAAAGATTACTTTGTGCTTGGGAGAAAACTTGACCTTTGTGTTTGTGATGGCTGGCATGTCTCTAGGAAGGGTTCCAGGTTTAGCAGTTGTTTGAAGTGAATGGCTATTACTGCAAGGGGGCTATAATTTCTTTGTGTGTTTAGATACGAATATCAAAGGTTGGACACCTGGAGGCTGTGGGAATGCTTACCATCAAGGGATAAGACTCATGTGGGGAATAGGCTGGTAACAGAGTGGTCTAACCGGCATTGGATCTCCCACCAGCCTTGGGGCAATGTCCTTGCAGTGAGGTACACTGAGGAAGCATTGCACAGACTGGTACCATGGCATTTCCTACTTTTAGGGGACCTGGAATTCAATGTTAAAATGGGGTCCTTGATTTCTGGAGATCCAAATGCTCTGCCTTTTAGCTTGGCCTGCTTTTCACATATATTAGTATTGGGTCCTGGAAACTGCAAATGATTTGTTTCCCATATTCATTAATGGACTCTGCCCTGAGCTCAGTGGTCCTGTTGGAAAACAGAAACTAAATTAGAAGCCACCTACCTAAGGAGATTAATCTCCAAAACATGACTTTCTGGGATTCAACTGGTTATTTTGAATAGGTTTCTGGATTTTCATAAACTCATCTGTATACTCCTGTGGTGAATTCCTAAAATTTTGTATTACCTTGGTACCCATTGTTAATCTTCTTCTAATACACTCAAACTCCTTCTTGAAAATGCTCAAATTCTCTCTCTGTGCTTTGAGATGCAAATTTGCTACCCTGTTTTCTCTAAAACTCAGTAAGAGCTCAGCCATGTAGGACAGATAAACTTTAATTGGTTTCATTTACAGAGGCACAATTTGATCCAACTATCCTTCTAAACTAGTGTTACCTTTCTCATGGCTAAAAATTTAAAAGCAAATCTATAAAGTCTTTATTTGTGTTTTTCTACATTTTTCTGCATACATGTCTGTATATTGTCTACATAGTAACAAATTGGCTTATAAATAAATGAGCATTCATAAATTAAATAACTAGCCCAACTATTTTGACTGGAATGTCATATTTTCATATGACCTGATCATTTTCATATGACCAGGCTGCTTTGAGTGATTGAGTTTGACTTTAAAGCCAGTAGACCTGAAAAAAATGTTGGCCTGGTATCTTGTCTACACTGTTCCCTCACAGGGTTCCTAACCTTGCATTGAGTAAAGCATGCCACTTTCTGACAGGCCCAGGAACCTCAAAATATTTTGGGGGACTCAAGTAAAGAGAAATTCACCCAATTCATACAAGTATTACAGGCATAGTCCGATGGCAACGCCTCAGCTTGGCTTCCTAGCTTTGAGAAGTTATTAAAAGTCTATTCTGAGATTCCTTACAAAAAATTTTCCACCAAAGCCCACCTAAAAAGAGCCTAAATGGCCAATCACTATTATTGCTACACTTTACGCAAATAGTCAGGCCAAGTATAATAATCATAAAACTTATTTTGCAAATAAATTTGTCCTACCATGATTTATCTTTGGTAGAAAATAGGGACTGAAGAGAGAAAAATTATGTTTCAGAAGAAAACTATAATATACCTGTTACTAGATTCTAGACCTGACTTTTCATTTTTTGAGATTTTATTATTTGCCTACAATTTGGACTGAATCCTGATTCTTTGCTGGCTACAAATCTCTAAACTAATGTTCTCAAATTTTTCTTGGATTTTTCTGACTTGGAGTCACTGGAATTGCAGTTACCTTTATCCTGAGGCCCTGAAAGCTGAAGCTCATGTATAAATAACCAGTGACATACAAGCTACCGACCAGAAAAGTCTGTCTGATTTCCACTGCCTATTTCCATTTTCACTGACAATGCTTTGAGTCTAACATCGAGACACCTCAACTGACTGCCCATAGACTTTAAAGAAACTGGCTTACAGACTCTTCCAAACATCAACCTTTGTTTTTCTTCTGTTTCAGAACCCATCTGCAATGCCATCTCTTGAAATGAGACACAACTATTTAATTACAATGGCCTATTCCCAGAAATAAGAGACTGGTTTAATGGGATCTTTGCCACTCAGCATTATCTTGATTTTCTCTCCACAGCCACCAACTCAGCTTTTCATATATGAAACTTCTAGGGAAGTTTCAGACAAGGAAATGTTGTGGTACAGAAAATAATTTCCCAAAATATGGCACTTTGACATGCTGGGTGCTTTTGAAAATTGAAAGGCATCAGAAATAAGCCTCAGAATCTAGGTCCTTCTAACCTTGTCTTGTTCCTCCCCTTCCAAGGGCAGGGAAGGACTCTCTATGGAATTTTCTTACCTGATCAAGAAAGCTGCTTATGAAAAGAAACACAGTTGTCTACTATTAGCTCCCTGGGATTTCATTATCTGTTTCAGAGAAAAAGACCGACAAATGACATTTAGACATGGTTAATCAAATGTTATGCTTCTCCTGATACACAGCTAATCCCCACAGACTAATCCAGGCCTCCTTATTAAAATGGTTCCCTTGTTACTCAAATTGGCCAATTTCTGAAGCCTTGGATGCACACTGACTTCCAACAACTGCCTTCACAGGACATGACAGTGTCTCTAGCACCAAGGGAAACAGATAACAAATCTGTGGCTGACCAAGTCATGACTGATCATCAATAAATGCTTTTCCATGTCTTTGAAAGTTGCAGATACCAGAATGAAATCACTTTTGTCATACTCAGACAAAATAGAGTTGGAAGACACAGAAGAGGAGGTTCATGTTTACGTGTCTGAGATAAGAACTGTTTCCAAGGACTTTCTAAAAACCCACAAAAAACTCTTTTGCATCTGTCACACATCTCCTGCCTTGATCACGTTTATCATAGACATTCTTTAGGACTGCAGGAGTTCTGATAAGATGTCCTCAGATGAACATTTACTCAGCTCTCCACCAATGATCTGACTACAACTCTGGCTTTGCACCTCTGAAACCAATGAACAACGAACTCTGTTTCTAAGCAATTTATATCTTTATAAATCTCTTTTTGCCAATAAAAGCCTCCCTGACCCTCCCCTCACTGAATGCACTCGTGGCTTACCACTCCATACATTCTGCATTATAATCCTTATTTCTTATTCCTGAGTAAACCCAACATATTTAGAGATAATTTTCTCTAGTGTCTTTTTTTTTAGTTTGACATGTCAGATTTCGATCAAAAGGGGGAAATGTGAAATGTGATATACAAAATGGCATCACTCTGGTTCAGAGCTCTAAAATGGAATCAGAAAGCCATGATACTAAGGATTACCTGTATGATCTGCAACATTGCCAAAAAAAAAAAAAAAAAAATGAATAGGAACTTACCATTAACCTTTGAACTGGGCCAAACTGCAATGACCATGACATCCTGGAAAACAGCTGAATTTCTTCAGCCCTACAACTGCTGAACAATAACAGCCAATGAAATATAGATTCATGTATAAGCCAGCCACCTCCACCAATGACAAGTCTTTCAAAATAACTTGAGTAATCACCCTTAGCATCTTTTAAAAGTTCCTACTCCCCTCCCTCTCTTTGGAACACGATTTGGCCTTTAGCAAAATCTGTCTCCTGAATTGCAATTCCTAGACCCCAATAAACCCTTTGTGTTACTGCTTTGTACCCTGGTCTTTTACATCTACTTGGTTGATACATTTAAAAGTCACCTTCACAGTGGGGTCCTCCTTGTCCACCCTGCATAAAATAGCAGCTTCCCTTCACTCATGCCCTTAGCACTGACCTTAATTTATTTTTGTCCATAGCACTTGTTACCATCTAACATACTGTAAGCTTTCCTGTTGGTCTTCCTCCCTCCCTAGAAGGTCATTCCTGGAGGAAAAGAACTTTGTTTTATGCACCTCTACAGACTCAGTCAGTGCAAGGACAGTGCCTGACTTGGGATACAGAATGCCTGCCAAATGCATATGGTGGGACTATAGCCAGAGGCCCCAACTGGTTATGTGGACGACTGTAGTTAAGAACAAACAGTGGGAAACTAGTCAAAACTGAAGTGCTTATTAATGTTTGTGCTGCTACAGTTAGACATTGTTCCAGATGTTATTCCAGCTGGGGTGATCACAAATTCAATTAAGTAGACATTATTGTATCTATATCAAAGATAGGAATATTTATTGATGAAGCAAATAGATAATAAGTAACAGAAAAGACCAAAAATCCCAGGCCAGTGTGACTTTACGTTAAAAGGAATCTTAGATAAGAAGAAGGCAAAACTTGGGGAATTAAGCATCCTTTTTATCATTGTTCCTCTCCCAAGCCCCTAAAATAATAAAATTACCCCTAAAAGGGGGTGGGCAGTGGCTAAAACCTACACAGATAAATAGAAATTAAAAGAAAAGAAGGAGAAAGAGAAAGAGAGAGAGATCAACACATTTTGGGATGCAGAGAGAGTGATATTGGACCTAGCAGGTCTGTCAAAGCTGATTTCTAAGAGTCTGCAGACCAGGAGGTCAATGAGAAGATCCTGAGAAGCTAAGAAAAGCGTGAGAATTAGAGGTGACAGCTACCAGGAAGGGTGAGGGTAAGGCAAGAGGCTAAAAGCAAACAAATTAGTGGAAAGTCTATATAAAGAGAACTTACACACCACTCCTCCCCCACACATCCTCCCCATCATCCACAGTTTGATGGCCACCCCTCCCCCAGCCCAGCGGGAGATGCAGAGTTACTACATGGAGATGCTGAAACAAGAGGGCTTTAGATTGAGAGAAAACAATGGGGAGAGAAGCACCTTACTGAAAACAGAAGCACAAATTAATGGAGTAGTAAAAAGGGAGGTCCCAGGCCCTGTCTCCCACTGGCCCCAGAGGTGGCAGCCAGCTGAGGACTGTCTGATGAAAAGTCCTGCAGATAGTGACAAACAGCCAGAGAAGTCACCAAACAAGATCCACTCCTGTCCATAGGACTTCAAATCAGGTTTCCAGGACCTCAATCTTACTTATCAACAGACAGCTCATGCCACCTGACAGGTGGGAAAATCCTGTAACATGAAACACAGAGACCAAAAAAAATAAACACAAAAACAAAACTGAAAAGAAATAGATAGAACCTGAGATACAGAAGAAACATTTTTAAAATCTATGATGAACATCCACAGGAAGATGAAATAATATTGCACCCATGAAATGTGAAAAATATTATATATATAAAAGAAACCCAAAAGCACTCTTAGAAGTTGATGCTCTAGAAATAAAATATACACCAGAAAGGGTGGTTAAAAAAAAAGTCAAGAAAATATGAAAAGATATAGAAGAAAAAAATAAGAAATTAAAAATAATACAGAAACTATAAGACACTTAGAACCTTTAAACATACAGTACCTATGTTACCTACACAAGTTATAATGCCTGACTAAAAGAACACAGGAAACACAGGGGAAGAAGTTATCAAATAAATTATAAAAATTAAAATTCGCAATTGAAAGGGTATAGCAAGTGCCAGGTAAATAAAGGAGAAAGGTTCCACACCAAGACTCATCACTACAAGGTCCAGAAAACCAAGGATGAAGGAAAGATTCTGTGTCCAAGGGTTAGAAAGGTGGGAGGAAAATCGCAGTAAAAAAATTAGGAATCAGAATGGAAACTAGAGGAAGATGGAAGAGTAGACATAAAAATTCTCATCAAAAATGACTTCCAACTCAGAATTTTATGCCCAGACAACTCCTAGATTAGTAGTGAGATAATATTTTTTTAAATATGCAAAATCTCAAAAATAGTACATTCCACATTTTTATCTTCTATAATAGGAAGACAATAGATAATATCTAAAATGAATGCATCAAAGAACAGCAAGCATATGCCATTTCTTTAGAAACACTGAAATAGATACCAGGAGGAATGAAGTACTATTGATTTAGAAATGGTTGGAACTCACTGGTAAGAAAGGATGGGACCCAGAATAACTATCATTAAATCCCCTACATTACTACTTGACTTAATCTTTGTAATCCTATTACATCAACAAACTTCTTTAATGAAAATAGAGAAAAAGAGCCGAGGCATGGTGGCTCACACCTGTAATCCTAGCTCTCTGGGAGGAGGATTGCTTGAGGTCAGGAGTTCAAGACCAGCCTGAGCAAGAACAAGACCCCATCTCTACAAAAAAATAGAAAAATTGGCCAGGCATAGTAGCTCCCACCCATAATCCCAGCTGCTTGGGAGGCTGAGGCAGGAGAATCACTTGAGCCCAGGAGTCTGAGGTTGCTATGAGCTATGATGATGACTCTGCACTCTAGCTCAGGTGACAGAGTAAGACTCTGTCTCAAAAAACAAAACAAAGAAACAAAAAAAGATAAATTTGCTGTATTTGTTATTGTCCAAAATGTGCTTTTCCAAAAAGTCAATTCTACTAAGTTACTGATAGAATTAAGTTTTTATATTGGATTAAAATCATCCAGAAACAGTTCACGCACAGAGCTGCTGTCTGTCGGAATCCCTGAGCATTTGTGCTACAGAAATGAGTCTCTGTTGAGAACAAAGGTAGGGGCTTTTCTGCCATTCTAAATAAGGCTCCCAGGCCTGTTTCATTTCAGATTCTGTTACAGATAAGCCTCTACATCATCTTTATTTTGATCCATGGTGATAGGGCTTTGCCCAGCACAGCATGACAACAGCAAAAATATCAACTATATCCCCAAAAATCATCTTGAGCTGAATTTCCATTCATACCCGCTGAGGACTCAAGAGAGTCCTCCTTTATCCAGTGAAATGGACAAAAGTTCTGTAGCTCCTGAAAAGTCTTATGTGGAGACAGCTCATGTCTGTACCCCTCCCCGCCAGCTGCAATCTCAAAAGGGAACTACATGCCCCTCACTCACAAAAACATCACGTTAGTTAACAAGTGTCAAGAGGGCAACAGGAGCTAAGCTTCAGAAAGAACAGTCGTCCTTCATCTGAGTCACTGTGGTTCTGCACCACATGAGGAGGTGTGGAGAGGGGAAAGGGTATACTTGAGTGTTTCAGCGTCTATTTATGGCTTCTGTTGAAGGTCTGTCACCTGTTTACTGTCACCCCAATTGCTGCCAGAGGAGGAGGTGATCATTTCTAAGACCCTTCTTGGGGCAAAATGTGCTCTTTCCCTTGCTCTTAAGAATCCTCTGAGAAAAATTTTAGCTTCCATGAATATTAAAAATAGGCACTGTTTTGTCAGCTGCTGTCACAGGA